>BJBW01008321.1:461-10928 GCA_004320125.1 Scolopax mira
CTCAAGCAGATCAACACTCCCACCTAGTTTGATGTCATCTGCAAACTTACTGAGGTGCACTCAATCCCCTTATCTAGATCATCAATAAAGATATTAAACAAGACTGACCCCAGAACTGAGTCCCCCTGAGGGACCTGGTGACCAGCCACCAACCAGATTTCACCCCATTAATCACAACTCTCTGGGCACGGCCATCCAGCCAGTGTTTTACCCAGTGAAGAGCACATTTGTCTATGCCATGTTTCACCAGCTTCTCCAGGAGAACACTGTGAGTGTGCAGCTTTGCTTGGTAATAAACTGTAAGGTCTTTGGGGTGCAAAGTCTACCTGGGAACGAGAGGTTTTAGAAATGGGTTCACTACAAAGTTGGGTGTGTGAGTGACTGGTGAGGCTACTGCCAACTCCTGCCCAGTGGGGTTCTGGTGGTCCTGGCCGGGATGGGAATGGCCACAACCATGGTGGGCCCTGTGTTTTGGTGAGCTCTCCTGAAACACACCAGCAAAACCCTCCACCATCCCCCTTGGTTGGAGGGGCTCCATCCAAGGCAGCAGACAGGGCTGGCTGCTTCATCACTCATTTCATTTGGTACCTTTAATCATTTCTACATCAGGGAACGGTGCTCAAGAGTACAAAGCGCCTTCCTCCCCCTCCCCCTTTTCTTTTTTCCCTTTCCAGCCATCAGACTCTCTCTTCTCTACGTTCTCTCCTAATTAGTTTGAGCTGCCTCTGAACATCTCCCACCCGCTTGTTCCCATTACCCTGACAAGCCAGGGAACAGGAAGACAAATCTCCTTGTCCTCACACCTCTGAGAGCGAAGGGAGGCTCTTCCAACCTCATCTTCCCAGTCTCACCTGGAGCCTCCTGCCATGGTGGAGCCCCCCTGGCATCCCAGCCTCACTTCCCAGCTGCAGGGATGGTTGTGACTTTTATTATAATTCTTTTTTTTTAATTATTATTATTTATTTATTTTTTTAACAACCTGTCTTTCCCTCTCCGCCTGCCACCCAGCCACGCTTAGCTCCCTGTCAGAGGGAGCTGGCAGATGGGGCTGATGCATCATGAAGGAGATTTGAAGAATTAATTTCCTGTTATTTTTTTCTTTCCCCAGCTTTCATTTTCACTTCAGAGCAAAGGTCCAGTTGTCTGGGAGGGAGCTACAAAGACAAACCCGGGCAGGAAAACAGAGATAGTCAGGAAAAATGTTACAGTGCTGATAACTTGAGACCTCTGTGTGCTTTGCATTCATTTCAACTCCCGCTTTAGCTGCATTTTGCTATGTCTATAAATTAGATTTATTCCGTTGCTGCTGTGAAATGCCTGCGGGCCCCTTCCCCGCTCCGGCTTCTCTTGCCTCCCTCGCTGAGTTTGGCTGCGGGAGGCTGCGGGAGAGGTGACAGGGACAGCATATGGACTTGCAGCGTCCTGCCGCTGGACAGACGGCAGCCTCGGCCGTCGGAGGAGGAGGGAGCAGATGGGAGCAGGGGGGAGGAAGGCAGCACCACCAAGGAGAGCCTCCACATTGGCATAAATCAGTGCTTTCCCCAAGCTGGACTGAGAGAGGGAGCCGGTCTTGGGGGGAGAAAGTCCTAAGCGTGCCAAGAAATGGCTGCAAAACAAGGGGGACTGTTCCACCTGAAGATGCTGAGATGCTTCTTGCCTGGACCAGACGGTTGGTGAGCTGCTCCCCATGTCATCTCTCTGCAGGACCACGTGGGGCTTTTCTGTGTCCTCTTGGAGTCCCCAGAAGATATGTCCAAGTATTTTTCCCCTGTGACTGTGACACTGAGCCTGATGGAGCCATGAGTGCCCATGTGCTCATGGACCTCACGCATCATCTATGGTCCTTGACTGCTCTGCAGTGTGTTTCAAACCCTTGACAGCCCCTTTTAAATATTAATAGAGATGTGATTGTCATTTAATAAGAGCTTAATATTGAGCTTAATATTGCTGATCTCCCTTCCTTGGTAGAGTCTGCTGGGGGGGACAAAAAAATGTGCCAATTAAGCAGTGATCTCAGTGATCAGAAGCTCCGGGGGATGCAAGGTACAGGGGGGGTGTTCACATTTATCCTGGGCCCTTCATGAACGGGCAGAAGAAAGTAAGTAACATACCAAACACACTAGCTCTCAGGTGACATTTTTCAAGGCCATCTGAATTTCATACTGGAGCATATTCAGGACTTACAGTGCCAGAGCAGGGAAAATGGCCACGGCTGTGGCTTGGCTCCCAGCAGTGCCAGGCTTGCCCATTAAACGCATCATTTGCCACTTCTCTGTCAAAAGTTGCCAACAAAATGCATCGCCCCGAATCTCTGCCTCAGCTTCCCATTATCCAATAATCCCTTCTGGCCTTTACGGCCTATGGATCTGTGAACATATTCTGCAGCAGCTAAATGGAAGAGGCAGGGACAACTTTGGTGTCATGGAAGAACATTAAACCTCAAATATGCCTTCCCCTGGCCTTCCACACAGGAACAGAAAGGTTGTGCACATCCAGAAGCCCAGCTGATCAAGTAAATGAGCTGTGGAGAGCTAGCTGGAAGACAGAGATCTTCTCCCAGTGCCTGGAAGGATTTATCCTTCTGCTTAATGATCCTGGCAACAGGAAATGATTCCCAAGACTCTTCCTTCCCTAAGACCACAATTCCTCAGCTCTATAGATGAGACATGTGGCTTCATCGTAATCAAATGAAATAGGATGCATCCACCTATCAGCCCAGCTTTCCTCACTGCCTCACCCACCCTCTTCACTTGAATCCTGCTTCAGAAGCATCCATGGGAGCACCCTTCTGGCATGGGGGACCCCATCCGATCCCTCAGGAGGGAGCGTGAGGAATTTGGGATGGGAAACCCTGGGTACTGCACATGAATCAGAGGCTTGCAGAGCTTCAATCTGGGCTTCCTCCTCTGCCATAGCCACATGTCAAAGGCAGGGGCTGTCTCTTCTCTTGCCTTGGAGATCTGTTTTGGAGACGTTGGGTCTATGTGTTGAGCTTGTGGCTGACTGATGATGGATGTGCTTCCAGCAATCACTCGGTCCAGCGAGACACGTTTACTGGGGCAGTAAAGGTGCAATGATTCACCCAAGGGCTGGCCATCTGCTCATTGCCTCCTCCATTCCCCATCCCTTTGATAAGGCTCGCCCCGATTTGTAACGCTCTTGGCTTTGCTTCTCCTCCACCTGGTGTCACCCAGCAGCACACACTCTTATCAACCAGCTCTTTGCCCACGTAGCAAAGTAGAGCCACGAGGGAGCTGCTTCAAGTGTCTGAGCAAACTTTCAAGCCGTGGTGGTGCTGCTTCTAGCAGGACATGGGGCACGTGCTCTCAGAGAGCTTGACTTCTCCACGGCAGCCTGAAGCATCTCATGAATAAGTCTGGTAAGATGCCAGCAGGCCCCAGAACTGCACAGGCGAGACCCAAACTAAAAAGAGCAGCAACGTTCTGTGAGGTTTGAAGTTCTCCTCTGGGTTTGTTAAAACAAAATACGGGAATGTGTCTGCATGGAATAAATGCCTCTGAGGTGGCATGGTGTCAGGCAGGCAGGCCAAGGCACAGATGATGTGTATCGTTATTTTCTCCTTCTCTTCTTAGATTTTCTTAACATCAGGTGCAATTTTTTTATATCTACCTGAACCCCAATGAACCTGCCACTTTCTCCCCCAAGACCAGCAGCCAAAATGCTTGCAGACCTGAACTTAGGCATGATGTATGATCCTCGGAGGCACCAGGTCTACTGAAGATGCTTGAGGATCTTCATCCACAATGTCTGCTTGAGGCTGGGTAGGAAATGCCCACCCTGTATCCGAGCCACAGCCAGGACCCCATGGAGCAGCCTGGAGGAAAGAGGCCAGCACTGGATCTCCTCCCTGTTGTTGCCCCTTTGCAACAGCAACAAGTCACACCTTTTTGTTTCCACCTGCAGGAAGGCAGAGGGAAACTGTCTCCCATCAGGTGCATTCGAGCCTCATTGCCTTTAAAGAAAAACCTCTTTAAGAAGCAGTTGAGTTTGGATTAATATTTGATGAGCAGCATGAGAATGTTGGTTCAAAGCTTGTTTACCAAACAAGAAGGTCTTTCCTGCAGACTGGAGCCCACTGAGTGAACAAACAAACAACATTCCTGCTGCAAAACCAAGCCCCACGGTGGTGACAGTGGGGCTGAGAACAGAGGGACACCGTGGGCTGGCTCTGAGCTCTGGCACCTTGTCACCTGGGAAGGTGGTGGCTCAAGCCCTGACCTGCAGCTGCAGTTCACCAAGCGGGGTTGATGCAGGAAGACCTTCACCAAAATCTGGGGAGGTGACACCTTCAGCTTCAGGCCAACAGGGGCAGGTGGACTTGCCTGGACCCCACAAAATGCAATCCCCTCTCCTGCTGCACGGTGGGGAAGAAGTGGTGAAGCACCAACCCCTGGGTGGCCGTTAAATAAATGCTTCCTGGCTCCTCCTGACCTTCTGCTGCAGGATCAGCTGCATCTTCTGCCACGTCCCACACAATTATGGAGAGCTGTGTGTGTTCTTCACAGCTGCTGTACTTAGTGCCAGACACCCTGCAGCAGCTGGGGAGGGATAGCTCTCTCTTTTCCATCTCTGTCTGTCTGTCCGTCCATCAGTCCCTAGAGCTGCAGCTGATGCTGGGGGGTGGCTCAAAATTTGTGTGTCCCCCCCCCGTGACTACAAAGATAATGTTATTTGCAAAGGTCTTTGCTGGCCCTAGGGCTGGGAGCCCTGTACCAATGAGGGAGAGTGAGATATGGATTATTGCCCTGCCTGCACCAACTCCCCATCGCTCTGCAAAAATAATCATCATCGGAGGATGCCCAAAAGGCTGAGGGACCTCTGCCTCTTGCAATATTAAAACTTGCCCATTTTCTTCTGCCACTTTAAAGATTCTCTTTCTTACTGCGAGTGATAAATAATAACAGCAAAAAAAAAAAAAAAAACCAAAAAAAAAACCCAAACCACCCCACAGACACACAACAGACATCAAAAGCCAAGAGAAGATTGGCAAATAGGAGGGATCTGAAGTGAGCAAAGAGGAGGCCTGGTTGTGAGTCGGTTCACGTAGCCCCGACTTCTGTTGCTTTCCATTAATTTTCCCCGCCATCGCAGGTGGCAGAGCAACGGCGACAGCTAATTACTCTCTCTCCCTTTCCCTTTCTTGCGGCAAAAGAAAGTCAGTGAATTCCCAAATTCCATTCCCTGCCCTCCCTCCATCCCAGATTTGTCCACCGAGAGGCAGAGGCGGGTGGGAAGGGGGGTGTTAGAGGGAGAGAAGGGGGTGCAGGTTGCCCGTACATATGCTGGCTGCCTGGAGGAGCCTGCAAACCAGCTGCCAGAGGGAGGAAGGGGTGGCTTTCCCCCCCCCCACCATTGCTGGGCCACCAGGGAGCCTCTTTGGGCTTCCAGCCCCGTGCCCAGGGCACTCAAGCAGCACCCACGGAGGTGCTGCCACACAGCCCAGGTCCCCTTGAGTCTTTCTGGAGCAGAAGATGCTGCACTGGGGCTGTGGAGCAGTGTTTTGGTGGGCTGAGCTGCTCTTCAACTACAAAGGGAACGCAATCCCAGGCAGAGATGGCATAAACCCAGGCCAGATGGGGTATAAGACCCTATGGAGGCCATAGGCTACGTTAGTGCAAAGGTTTGCTCTGTAGGGTGAGGGGAAACACATGCAAATGAGAAAAAAAAAACCCAAAAAACCCTGCTGCCAGGGTTAATTCATCCCTCTGACAAAACACACCTCACTGTGACACCTCGCCAGCCCGCTGCCTGACTCCCCCCATTCTCTTTTGGTGACACCAAGCCTGTCCCGTGCCCAAAAGCGAGTGACAGCCCAGGTGACATCGCGGGAGAACAAATCCCCCCGGGGAAAAAGATGCTCCTTGTCAAGGCATCATCAGGGAAGGAGGAGGATTGGGATTTGAGCTCCAGCTTCAGCTGCCAGGTGGGCTCAGCTGAGAAAAGGAGCAGAGGAACCCCATCCCCTGCAAAGGAACCCCCTGCCACAGCCCTGCCTGCCCCCCAACATCATGAGACACCAGCAAATTTTAAGGCAGAGGGGTTCTGGCTTTTTTTTCTCCCATTAGAAAATGCTCCTGAGGCCAAACATTGCGCAGAAACCCGTCAATTTTGACAAAATGTCATTAATTCCCCCCCCTAGAAGAGAAGAGGCAGTGCAGGCTGTAACTTTCCACTCGGGCTCTGGGAGCAGATTGCTCCAAGGTCTCCTTTCTAACCAGGTTTTCCTCGCATTAAAACCCCCGTGTGTGTGATGTATTATCTAAGAGAGCAGGAAGAAAACCTCTCAAGGAAAAAAGCAGCTGCCTTGACTTCAATAAAGCTACGCTCTCTCCAGGGGGGGCTTGGGTGGAGATTTTTGTCTCCTGGGAAATTTTGGTGTATTTTGCTTCTTACCACCCTAATGAAGAGCCTGGGCTTAAAACCCTGGTTTTAGCTTATTGCTAACGAGCAGCACGGTTCATGGACACCTCCCAGTTGAGCATCTTCGAGTGAGATGCTCAACTCCATTTGCTTCTTCCAGGCAGAAAAACCCGGGGTGTGAATCCTCTGTGGAACTTCCCACCCCTTGCAAATTCCAGGAAGGTGAGAGCTCACTCCTGTATTCAAAGCAGGGATGGCCCCGTGGAGCTGGCAGTGGATTTATGCCCAGAAAAGGGGATTTATGTTGTTTAGACATTTCTCCTTTGTGTTCAGAGCTATTTACTCTGACAAACATATTGGGAAGCATTAAAAATAAACGTCGGCTGAAGACCAAGATCTGGTATCTCTATCTGAGGATGAGGAAAGCTATAGGAGATACATTAGAATTATTCTCTCCCTGCAAAGGGAAAAAAAAAATCACACTTTCTCTGTATTGTTTGCTTTTAAGGCAGAATAAGTTCATTTTCACCAGTGACAGGGTCCTGAGGGGCCCTTGGGATGACATTGAGCTCACGTTCTGCCTTTTCTGACACCTTCCCTCCTAGTCAGTGGCTCCTGGTTTGGATGTCCTGCTCCAGAGGACTCCAAGCTTTGGTGCTGAAACATCTGCCACCTTTCCATAGTTAGCGAAGAGCTTTGGGATCTTTTGGAAGGGAAATGAATCCCCCTCTCAATCAATCAGAGCCATTAAGTGGAAGGAAGCCCTGCCGAGCGCTGCTGAATCCTGTTTGCTTGTCACAGTGGTAGGGAAAAAGCCTCGTGTGATGTGAACGTGTTAAGGGAACTTAAGAAATGAGAAACCCAAAGTGCCTCAATTTTTCATGCCTCTTTTTTTCCTTCCTTCCTTTCTTTCTTTCTCTTTTCCCCCAAAAATCCCTTTTATGAGGAAGTATAACCCGAAAAAAAAAAAAAAGTGCAATTAGTTTTGACAGCAAAGTCTATCACAAAAGGAATCACCAAGCACTTTGCAGCAAAGCAGAAATCCCAGTGCTCAGGGAACAGGATGTGGCTGGGGGCAGCATCTGCCACTTCAGGGGACAGCAAAGATCCTGCACTAATGAGATGGCATCAAAGAAGGGAGAAGCATGGTGGGTCCATCTGATATTTGGTGGAGAAAAGCAACCCAGCATTGCTTTGGCCAAAGAGGGCCACGTACTCAGACAGTGGAAACACCCAAGAGGAAAGAGAAAAGCCAGGTGAGAGCCTTCAAGATCAGCCCAGGATGGGTTCAGGGATGATGTGAGAGTCCCTGCTGCTGAGGATCATGCCTGGTGCCCTGTCTTTGGAGCAGAATTTTTGCCAGGCTCTTGCCATCACCTGATTCCTCAGCCAAAAGTGGTTGTTCTGCCTTGGACTGCACCGGAATCAATCATGGTGCAAGACCCACGTGGGATGTTCGCCCAGATCCCTCCCCAGATTGTCACACACTTCATTTTCCTTCTAACTGTAAATATGAAAACAGGGCTATTTGTATCTTTGACATTAATTGACTTTTCTCAAATTAATAACTCTTCTGTGTAACTGGGAACACAATTATTGCTTTGTTGTGCCGATAGCAGATATCCAGCCGGAAGGAATCGTTCTTACCAGCAAACTCAATTGTACTAATTAAGCTGTACGAGCCTAACAGGAGGTGGGTCATGGTAACCTGTCCCCGGAGGTGCCTCCTCTGTTATTATCAACTGATGCTGTTGGAAAAACAGAACTGATTGTGCACGCTCCTGACTTCAAGGCAGGAATGAGGAATGGCTGATTGCAGCAGTGGGATGGGGGTGTACCTGCTTGCTGTGAAATGTCTCCGTGTTGGCTCAGACATGGGCCCTTCCTGGCCAAGAGCTGGAGCCAGGAGTCAGCATGAGGTTCTCCTAAAGGATGATGACAACCCATTCCACCTTCCACACCCATGTTTTTTCATAAAATCACAGAATGGTTTGGGTTGGAAGGGATCTTGAAGATCATCTCATTCCACCCCCTTGCCATGGGGAAGGACACCTCCCACCACACCAGGTTGCTCAAAGCCCATCCAGCCTGGCCTTGAACCCCTCCAGGGATGGGGCAGCCACAGCCTCTCGGGACAACCTGAGCCAGGCTCTCACCACCCTCACAGCAAAGAAGTTCTTCCCCACATCTCAGCTCAATCTGCCCTCTTTCAGTGTCAAACCTTTCCTCCTCCTCCTATGGCTCCCCTCCCTCATCAAGAGTCCCTTCCCACCTTTCCTGGAGCCCCTTGAGGGACTGGAAGGGCCTCTTGAGGTCCTCTAAGGGCCTCTAGATCCTTCTCTTCTCCAGGCTGAACCCCCCCCAACTCTCTCAGAGAGCCCTCAGATCATCTTCATGGCCTCCTCTGGACCCAACAGGGGCTGAATCCTCCTTTTTGTCTACTCAGAGAAACCTTTGAGAGAATGGGTGTTCTCTAGTGGTGTAAGCCCTGCAGTGTCTTGATGACTAGTGATCAAGGGAAGGCACCGCCTCAGTGCAGGGGTGCAGGCAGGGAGCCCATGCAACACCTTCATCCCAGACCTACTGCACAGAAATAATAGAATCATTTTGGTGGGGAGAAATCTTTAAGATCACCAAGTGCAATCGATCCTGCAACTTGGAGTTGAAAGTGATGTGATTTCTCCTTCTGCAACAGCCTCATCACTGCCAAACTGAGCCCCTCAACTGCCCATGATCTGCTCCAAGTTCTCTTAATGAAGATCCCAGTCATAACCCACTCAAGGAGACTGTCCCACTCAAGGAGAGCTTGTTTTCTATGTTCAGGCACCTCTGCCCTGGTCCCTTCCAAGCTCTGCTCAACGCTGCTGGGGATAGAGAGGCTTACGATGGTTGCTTAAGGGTTACACGAAGATGGCAATGGAGTTGTATTGTTCAAAGCATAAAAGAATATGCAAAAAAAAAAAAAACCCACCAATTTTTCCCATAATAGACTTTTTGCTCAGCCCTGATTTGCTTGTTATGTCCCCAAACAGATGGCTCCGCCAGCTCAGTGCCAGGCCTCTTAATCCACTCCAAAGCGCCAATGAATGTCTGACCGAGGACTTGCTGCATGCAGCAGAAGGTAGCAGGTGGCCCAACGCAGAGGCAATTGGAGCCTCTCAACATGAAACAACATCATCAAGGATCGGGGGCCGTGTCTGGCTCCAGCCATGGCATCCCCCAGCTGGAGGACAGCAGACACCATGGGGATGAGTTTGATCAACCACCCAGCAGCGATAGACGTGGGAGCAAGAGGAATAGCCACCAGAAACTGCAGCCAGAGCTGCTGACAGCTCTTGGGTCACCTGGAGGAAATAACTTTGCAGGGTGAGAAGCTCTCAGCAGAGGGATGGAGTGAGATGCAACGAGCAGGGCAGCACCTTACCTGTACTGGGTAACGGCAGGGTTGGCCTTGGCAGAGCAGTGGAACTTGACAGTGTTATCCTCTAGGACCGGCTGTGGCTCCACGGACAAGTTCACCAGGGGTGGGTCTGCAAAGAGACAGCGACAAGCCCGTGAGCCACCCCGAGACGTGGCACAGCATCCCCCTGCCTCCTGCCTGCCAGGCTCCCGAGCCTGGAAAGCAAAAACTGGGCTGTGAGGAAACATGACAAAAGCCTCGAGGCTCCTTGATCACAGAATATTCATGGTTGGAAGAGACCTTTGGGATCATCGAGTCCAACCACAAAAAAAACCAACAAAAAAACCACCCCAAACCAAAAAAAACCAGAACCCCCCCAGAAAACCCACCAACACATCACACCCCACACCCACCCACAGACAGACAAAATCCAACAATCTCAGGCACTAGAGCACACCCTGAAGTGCCACATCTACACATTTCTTAAATCCCTCCAGGGATGGTGACTCCACCACCTCCCTGGGCAGGTTGTTCCAGAGCTTGACCACCCTCTCAGGAAAGTCATTCTTCCCCATATCTACTCTAAACCTCCCCTGCCCCAACTTCAGACCATCTCCTCTGCTTCTGTCACGATTCCCTTGGGAGAAGAGGCCAACCCCCACCTCTCTACACCCTCTTTTCAGGGA
>BJBW01008321.1:13167-34784 GCA_004320125.1 Scolopax mira
AAAAAAAAAAAAAAAAAAGAAAAGAGAGAGACAAATTGTAACTCATCAGAATGTAATTCCACTTGGCTACAATTATAATTCCTGCCTGGCTTCTTGTAATTAATTTGAATGATGGAATCAGATCGAGCCAGCCTACAGGCAGCAGGGAGGAGAGCCTGCATCCCAATGGTATCCCCCGGTACCTCGGGTCCCTGGGACCTCTCAGCAGGGCATCAGCTTCACTCCTCCCCAGCCCTGCAGCCAGGCAGGCACCCCAACAGACCCCTCTGCTCCCCTTCTTTTAAATTAACCCCTGGGAAATGATCGCTGGGATCGTGGGCTGAGCTCCACGGGCTGCGGGCACTCCCAAACCCCCCCAGACCAGCCCTTCCAAACCTCTAACCCTGACCCAAAAGCAGCCAAATGAGGAGGAACGAGGAGCTGGAAGCTGACTAAGATGCCTCTTCGGCTCTAGGCTTTCATGCTCCCCAGTAGGAAGCACAAAAGGGAATAAAATACTCCAGTTCTACAAGGATAAAAGCAGCAGGAAACCCTCCAACACAGCGACGTGCCCCTCACCCTGGTCCGCAGACCCTCTGCTTTCTTTCTCCTACTCCCACCTGCTGCAAAAAGCACCGATGCACTCAAATCCCTTCTTGCCATGAAAAAAAAAAAGGTGTAAAAATGAGCAACTGCCTCTGTGCGTGCAGAGGCTGGGAGCAAATGGCTTTGGATAAGCAATAACCCTGCTCCTCCCCATCCCCACACGCTGGATGTGCATTTCCATAGAGCCACTGGGCTCTGGCAGTATAAATAGTTTATGGCATATCAAACTATTAAACATGATTTTAATCCCACTTGTGATGTTCGGTGCATAACTCACAGGAGGCTGACTTTGATGTGGCTGGTGGAACGGAAATCACATTGAACAGATGTTCCAGCTGGAGTCGCTTAGTGTTTCCATTACAGACCCTGCTCTGGGTTTTTTGGGGGTTTTTTTTTGGTTGGTTTTTTTTTTTCAGTTCTTTTTTTTTTTTTTTTTGAAGGGGAGGGTTTCATGACTCAGCTCTTTCATTGCTGCTAAGACAGGCAGGCAGTGCCTGCAGGAGATTGATGGGAGCCAAACTTCAACTTTGCATCAGCTGGAAGAGGATATTCTCTCTTTAACCCCCATCCGGGTGTTTCTTTGCTGAGTGAGAGCATTTTTGATGCTCTTTTGAGTTGCAAAAGAAAACGAAAGTGAGAGGAGTGATTTACAAGGCTGCTGCTTCCTGGGAGGGATTATTTTTGGTTCTTTGGGATTATTTTGCAAGGCCATTTCTTTCGAACTGTGCAGCTGGGCCACGTTTGCTGTGATGGGAAGGGTAGAGGCAAGGATGTGCAGGCTCTGGGGTGAAATGCAGCAGGTTGTGCTGGGCTGGGGAGAGCTCACCAGCCAAAACCTCCTTATCCTTGCAGAAACTGCCTCCTTTTTCCCCCTCAAGGTTCTGCTTCTCTGGTGGATGTTGGAAGAAGGCACACTGGAAGGACCACCTTTCATCACTGGGGCGGTGCAGAAGGAGAAACGAGTGGCCCAGATAATTTTTGCTTAAGAAAAGTACCTTTAGCTCTTCACAAAGTGAAAGCAGCCAGTTGCCTACCAATTTGGGAGTGAAACCTAACGGATTGGGCAGCATCCAGAGCAGGCTCTTCCATCCGGGATGAAATTCACCCCACTGCAGGCTGGTTAATCCATCTTGATATTTTTCTATCCCTCCATCACCCATCCAGCGCTGGGAAATGGATACCCTCATTAGTCCCCATTAAGAACAACATACTTCTAATAGCTGGATGGGATATTATTATTATTACTTTCACAGCATGGAGTATTTAATGGCTCGGAGTGGGAAATTGGTGTTCTTTATTGGGTCTTTTCAGAGCAGATTCCTTCAGGCTGAGGGATGCAGCTCACGTCCCCTGCCCCACACTGTACAGCCCGGTGTAATGATGTCTCCACGTTGTTTGTGTGTCTCCAGCTCTTGTAACTGTTTTTCTGGCTGTGAAATAACCATTATCTCATTTTATCTGGCCGGTTCTGTCAGGACACGCTACCCAGTGACCCAAGAGCCTGTTAATCTTCCGGCAGCAAAAGCTGGAAGTCTGAAATGGGGAATTTTCTGCTGCGCATGAGTTTGTTCAGCCAGTTTTAATTGGGCTCTGGAAAGCAGCTGGCATGCTAATATCCCACACCCTGCATTTGCAAATTGTTGGTAAATACAGCTGCAGGAATTGTGTGTCTGCAAATGAAGCCCGGCTGGAGGGAGGTCAGGATGAGCCCGAGAGCAACAGCTATTGCAGAGGAGGAGGGAAGAGACTTGCAAAATTGAAGTGAATTGTTGAGGAGGGGAGGTTGTGCTTTATGGATTTACAGTAAAAGGTAAGTGATGTGGCCCTCGACACTTGTCCCCATCAGATGGTGACTGACACTAGCTGTTTTAGGGAGATTTCCCACCGACTGGCTGCCTAACATGCTGTCTCAGTGGAGAACAATACAAAAACCTTAGCATCAAACAGCTTGTAAGACTGAAAACATGTCTTGATGGGCATTCTCTCTGCTACTGGTCATGTCCAGAGACATTGCTTGCTCAGCCAAAACCAGTTGGGATCCATCCCTGCTCTGGAGATCCCAGAGACCTGGATCAGGGCACACATTCTGGCCACATGCAATGCCCACTGGCCACCCAGAGCATGGCAGCTGCCCAAATCCATGGCCATAAGACATAAAAGCTGGGAAGCAGCCCGTCCCCGTGGGTGTTTGTCTCCATCTCGTGACCCACAGAGTTCAGGGGAGATGAGATCTGTCTCTGACTTCACCATATTAATATACCAGTAAAGGGAGACCCCCCCAAACCCCAGCCCCCTGCCCCTGACTGGGATCACCCCAGGGGTGAGATGGAGACAGTAGGGAGGTTGGGATCCCACAGTACCCAGAGCTGGCTCGGCCGGCCACCTACTCACGCTGGATATCAATGGTGACAGAGGTCTCCTTCCCACTGGGAATGGCTTTGTTGGTGGCACGGCAGACAATGTTCTCCCCATTCTCAATGTCAGAGGGGGCGATGAAAAGGGTGCTCATGATACTCTCCCTCTTGCCATCACGGAGAAGCGTCTGTGGGGGGAGAAATGAAATGAGAAAAAGCTGTTTTCATCAGGAGAGGAGCCCCTTCCCCTGCCCGAGAGTCGTGCCAGGCTCTGCACAGCCCTCCTCACTCCTGCGAGTTTCCCAGCCAAGCAATAAAAGTCCCTCTGGCTGGAATCTGCCAAGAAGCCTTAGGGGAACAGCACAGGCAAATTTCACTGAGCTTCCCTGGGAATTGGGCACTTAACTCCCATCTGCTTCCCTCCAGCCCTGCTGTGCCTAGACCTGGGAATCACAGCTCCGGCGAGATCTGTGTCACCCACCATCCCCAGGAAAGAAGGAGCTGGGGAGAGGTAGGGGAACCAGCTTCTTGAACCCGCTGTCACCTTCTGTGCCACCTGCCCAGGCCACTTTGCACAGCAATGAGTGGTGACACCAGCTGGCAGTGGCATGGGTCCCCTGCTGCCACACAGTGGTCCAGCCCAGCCCATGGTAAATCATCACCACTCTTGTGCTGGTGGTCACCGTGATGGAGACCTGAGGATGCCAGAGACCCCAAAGCCTCAATGCTTGTCCAGCAGTGGTTAACCAGCACCATCTGCTCAGCTGTGGCACCTTGTTTCTTCCCTGGACTTATCTGACTTCAACTATCAGTGAGCCTGGGAGCCTTATCAACCTCCTAATCCTCCTGCAAGTCCTTACAGACCGTGGTCATGTCACCCTGTAGCCCTGGCTTTGGTCAATTAAAGCAATTGAGACTCTGAAAATGTGACATGGTTTTCAATCTTGTAGTCACTCCCTGGGCTTTCATCTGACCTCTCTCCAGTTTATCAACACCCTCTGGGGACCAGAAATGCCAGAAAAACAGCTTTTCCCAGCCATTAAATGCCCATGGATGTATTTTGGACCCTATCAGGCAGCTTTTCTCTCTAAGTCTGTATCCTTCAAGTTTCCTCCTCACAATGTGAGACAAGTGCTTTATTGAATTATAAACATATGGCAGCAGTACTAATGCTTTCACCATCTGGGCTCATCATGACACACCATTCCTGCACACAGGCTTGTTCCTCTCCAGCACGCTACACAAGGAACGATGCTGAGACACTGCTACCATAATCAGACCAGAAACCAGGGAGAAGCAGGACCAAGACCTATTAGTACGTGATGGTCAGGGCCTGAGGGCACAAACAGGGCTTAATTTCTCTGATGAACCTCACCCAGGGACTCTACCCAAGAGCTCTTCACCCATAGGCCCAGGAAGAGCTAGAGCTGGGGCAGCTCTAGCTCAGGCTTTGTTTTGGGTGTGATGACGTGGAGTAGATTTTCTGGCTTGGCTTTGGAGCCACCTCATCACTATGGTCTCCCTGGTGATTGCTGAGCTGTGCCTGACTTTGCTATGACCACCAAACCCGCTCTGCTCATCTTGGTGGTGAGAATATTGCCCCTCCTGGACCTTCCTTGGTGGTGAGGATGCTGCCTTGTGCTTGTTTTGTTGTCACCCTGTGTGCCCTTCCCTTGTGGGACATCCTCACTTTTGATGCTGAGGATGTGGTGGTGACCCCCAAGCTGAGCCCTGTAGGTCCTGGCTGTGCAGTACCTTCTCCCCAGTTGTTCTGGGTTGGCCTTCAAACCCTACAACATGGCTGTAGGGACCAGTCCCTGTCCCCTTCAATAAAAATTGGGGTAAGCATTTGGGGTTTTCAGTCATTTATGGCCAGCTGTGATTGTGGGGGGGATTCATAGTAATTGGAAATTCAGAGAGACAAAGAAATTATCACTTGGTATCCCTTTATGTTTTCAGGTAATCAGTGCTGCTTCTTGGTTGACTGGAATATCTGGATAATTGGGGTTGGGTTTTAATTTTATTGAAAAAGCAGAAAGGAAAAAAAAAATTGAGGAATGATCTTAAAGGGACCCTCAAAAGGGAAAGGCTTCTCAGGCCCCAAAAGTCAAACCTTCCCATTTAAAAAATAGCTAAAATTGGCTGTTAGTTTTTCTGAGGGGTGTCTTGCTTTTTTAACTTTTCACAAGGTTAAGACAACCACAAAAATGGGCAAGTTAAAGGTGCTGGCTTGACTACCCCTGGCCCTGGAGCATCGTTTTTCCCTGTTTGTGCAGGGCTGTGTTTGTGGAAGGGGCTCGTGGAAACCTCCTGCAAGTCAGGAAGATGCTGAGGTTCAGCCTCAGATGCTGAGGTGCTGTCGACCCCAGGGGAGATGCTTTCCCCCTGCAGACACCCCCCCTGCCACACACCCCCCCAGACCATCCCTGGCAGCTGCTTAAAATGCCATGGAAAAGTTGTAACACGTGTGAGGTGGATCTACAGCCCGAGAGATCTGCTGCAGGAGGACTGTCTTGTTGGAAATAATTGAAAGAAAATAAAGGTGGGGGGTTCTTTCTTGCTTGCTACCCATTGCTTGGGGGTCTGAAAGGGAAAGGGCTTTGATACTGGCTCCCCAGGGCCAGGTCTGAGCAATCCCCAGTGGAGAAGGTGGCTTGGGGTGGGCAGACTAAGTTACAAACATGTCAATGGCTCGGATTTTAATTAATACCACTTGATTTGAGAGAGGGGGAGAGGTCAGTTCTCCCCGGCTTTAATTAGCGCTGCCTCTTGCGTTGCAGGCGGGGAGACGGGGTGATTTCCCCCCTCTCCTGACACCCCTCAGCTGGATGGCAGGAGCTGAGACGTGGGTGTGCTCTGCCAGAGTGACAGGGAGGAGAAGAAGAGGATGCTCTGGCTCCTCAGCTTCTCCCAGGAGCCGGACGCTGCTGGAATGAAGCTGGGAAGAGGCTGCGTGGTGGCAGCAGAGGGGGAAATGTTTATTAAAAGATCTTCAAGAGCTTGAGAAGGATGCCTTTGACTCCCGGCTTTGAAGTTTTCTTGCATTACAAATGGCTGCAAACTGACCCATTTTACGTCTGGAATTATGTTCTTTAGAAATTTTCATTAGAAATGTCAAGTGTTACTGAATCTTTAGCATTTACTTATCAGGCATCTATAAACAGGAGAACATGTGGGTACCCGTTCTGAGTACACTGCTGATTGCTCTTTGATGTTTTCCTTTATGACCCAATAAAGGCTTTCTGTTTAAATTAAAAAATGCCAACAGCCCTGAACATCCTTCATGGAAAATTGCAGTTGGAGGAGGGGACGTGTGTCACTGCAACTGCTTTTCGATCCAGGTCAGTGTGCTGCTCTGCACAATATTAACACAGCACCCAGGTGGGATTTTTGGGGGGAAAAGTGGGCAAACCAGGCAATTCATAAGCCGAATTCAGAGCGGAGCCTGTTTTGGTGACAGCTTGTGGTTTCCCACTTGCATCCTCCTGTTTGCCTCCCAGCCTTGCTGGGAGGGAGGTTGTATGGGGTGATGTGGGGTGAGATGTAGGGCAGAGCTGAAGGTGCTGCCCTAGATATTTTGGGGCTGTGTGAAGAGCAGTGTCAGGCCTGGTCCACCTTCCTGAAGCCAGGGAATGGCACAGCCTTTGTTCCCAGCCCTGTCCTGCCTCACCTTGGAGTAGGTGGCTCCGTTGATGACTTCTCCTCTCCTCATCCAGATGATGGAGGCTGCTGGCTTGGCATTGTCCGCGTGGCACGTCAAGTTGAGGGGGTCTCCTGCTCTCAGGCTGATGATGGGTCCCCCCATAATGACAGGATCATCTGGAGGAACTGCACGGAAATGGCACAGAGGAGACAAAGTCATTTGCTATACCATTTAACCAACCTCCCTGTGGGGACTATGACCTCTCAAACTTCTGGAGCTGGCTTTGATGGGGCTGTGCCATCACGCAACACAATCCCACCACGCCAGCTTGCCTTTTGCTGCTTGCATAAAAGCTGTGCCCCAGATTTGAACCACAGCAGCAGAAACGGGCTCAAATTTTAGAGGCGACGTGGCCCAGGTGGTCCTCTGAGCTTTGCAGTAATATGAAGGCTCATGCCTGTAGTAGAGAAATCCACGAAGGGCTACTAAATATTCAGAAGCTCTTCTGGTCCAGCATGTCCCAAGGTGCAAACTGGGAGGATGGAGAGCATTTGAAGGAAATGGTCTGGCTTTTCTTTTCCTCCCCAGGCAACTATAACACAGGATATGGGGCTCAGAGGGCTTTTGGGCTGACCCCTTATTCCTCTGACTACAAATTGGAAGGTAGGTGAGTGTGATTTGGAGGAGAAGGGCAGGAGAGCTGGGTTTGGACTGTTGTCTATTGCACTTTGGGGGGAAAACAGCTTATTATGGGCATCAGGAGGGCGGTTTCCAGCCCACCTGCCTTTGAAGAGGGCTCCCTCACCAGCCCTCCATCAGGGAGGGATGGAGGAACCCCTGAGCACTCCCTCACCCTGCTTTGATTTCCCTGTCGCTTTTGCTCATCATCTCTGCTGCACAAAAGGTTGCAAAACTCCTCTCATTTGGTCAGACACCCTCTCACCGCGGCAAGTCTTTTAAGCATCTCCATCTGTAAAAGCAGATTTTGCCGGCGGTGTCAAGGAGACGTTCCTTTGAAACCACCTCAGCCTGACAGGCTGCGTCCTCATTACAGGACTGGGGTTTTGCTGGTATCACAGGGCCCCTGGGCATCTCTGTTCCTTGTGTTGGGAGGCCACAGACAAAGAGGGATGGAAATAGGGAAGCCAGAGATGGCACCTGGGCACGGTCTCCTCTTTTGTAACTAGCTGTTGAAGCACCGCCAGCAATGGTAAGACATGGAAGTTCACCTGGAGAAAGGGACTACCCTTTCATCCTGCAGAGAGGACCTTTCATCTCTGCCACCCTGACACTGGCCCAGGTTGCCCAGAGAGGTGGGAGATGCCCCATCTCTGGAAACATTCAGGGTCAGGTTGGCCTGGGCTCTGAGCAACCTGATCTAGCTGAAGATGTCCCTGCTCATCACAGAGGTTGGACTAGATGGCCTTAAAGAGTCCCTTCCAACTCAAACTATTCTATGACTGGGTCTGCTCTAGACCAGTACCTGCTCTGGAGATGGAGAGATCTGTACAGTTGTCAGTCTAGCTCTTCCCAACCAGATCTTTTGGGCAATCAGATGCAGGTCTTGCTACAGACAGACACGTTGTCCAGCCACCTCATGGCTGGTTTCTGGGGCTCTGGAGGCTCACACAGCATTGGGAAACCATCAGAAAGAGTGGAAAGGCATCTCTGTTGCAGCCCCTCTCTTCCCCAAGCAGAAGAGCTCATGTTAGCAAAGGGTGTAAGAAGAAACTACTGCTTCACACCCAGCTCAGGAACAAGTGGCAGAAGCCTCCTACCCTTCAGCATCCTCTCTGGGGGAGACCTGCCAATTTTCCACCAAAGTGGAGCTGTTTTTGTTACAAGCCAGAGCTGTTTCCCCCTCCCTGCAGTGGCTGGCACCCAAAGCCAATGTCAAAGTTGGCCAAAGACCTCTCTGAAACCCTCAGCTCTGCGTCTTCTCCTGAGCTGCCCCAGTATTTTTAGCTGGCTGAAAAAAAAAAATGAAAAAGCTCCTCTCTGGCTCCTCCAGTGCTGGGCTGAATTGGGGAGATGGCAAGGGATTATGTTCTCTGACAATTCAAAGGTGGCTGCCCGCATCCGCACAGGATTTGTAGGCAAGGCAGATGTGCTGGTTGCACACAACGCTGGTCACATACACATCTGCCAAACGCTGTGAGTAATGGGATTTTTCAGCTCAGTGGGTGGAACCCAGGGACCGAGGAAAAAAAAAAAAAAAAAAGAAAGCTTTCCTACACGGATCCAAAATGTATGGTTTTTTATTTTTCAGGCTACAAGAGTGGAAAAAAACCCTGTGAAAATCTGTGGTTTGGGTTGTTGAAATGTGTCAGCCTCTGAAATATGAAAATGTGGAAAATTCTGCTTCTTTCTGATGCTGTTTAACTATTAAGAAAGTATTTCTTTTCACTTTTTAAAAAACAACCTTTTCATTGGATGAGTTGATGCTTTTTTAAAAAAAACCCAACCAACACCCTGATATTTTTCAATAGTTTTTTTTTTCTCCCTCACTGAAGCTATTAATTGAATTTGACCTCAGCTTGTAAAATATTGGAAATTCATCTAGTGAAGCAGGGAAAAAACCAGCCCACAAGCCTTTCTCTGGAGAGCCTCTTGGTATTAAATGAAGGGACTCTTCATGGGGGCTTGTTTAATATTCCTCACTGGTGTCCTTCCCCACTTGCCAACAGCTGAAAACTTTTTTTTGGCAGCCACTGGCTTAACATCTCCTCAGAGCAGTCCAGCCTGTCCCGTAGCTGCCTATGAAATGGAGGGGACACCATGGGACAGGGTGACAACCTCATGCGTGGAGCCACTTGTCTTCCCTTGCGCCAGAAAGTCTTGTTTTGCTCTTGTTTCCCATTCCTGGATGAGCAGTAAGACTTGGGGAGCTGCTTAAGGAAATGAGAAGGAGAGGGAACGGGTCCTGGTTCCATCTTCTGAAGAAGGTGGTTGTCATCAGCCCCCAGTTATTCGTGCAGCTGTGAATGATTGATGGTCTCCAGCTCACTAAGCAGGGGATCAGGCTTGGGGGACAGAAGGGCTGATGAACAGGAATCAGCAATATCTCTCAACAGCTCTAACTTCTGCAAAATGAAGGATGGATGTTTTCCTTCCACACTCAAACTCCAGCCTGGGAAAGGAGGGAAGAGGAAGAGAAGAAGGAAAGCTAAAAATGGAAGAAGAAAGAAGGTAAAGCAAGAAGCTGGGAGCATAGGGCCATGATCCATTATTCATCCATTGTGCCCCCAGAATTGGTTGTTATTATAAGGTACCACCACCAGAATCTGGTCTCCCAATTTTTAATCACATAGATGCAGAAGTGCTAGCCTTTCTGATTAATGCAGGGATATAAATAGGAAGGGCTGTTTGGGGGTGTGGGGGTGGGTTTATTCCTGACAGCAAAGAAAATGGAATTAACCTTTAGATGCCTGGAAAGTTTAAAAAGAGAATGAAATGAGAAAGAGAAGGGATCCCTGATGGCTCAAACCCACAAGAGAAGGAAAAAGCTGGGGAGAAGGATGACATGCAGCTGTTTGAGGTGGGAGTCCAGACAGATTATCCTCAAATATCCATTGCACTGAGACCTTCTAGGCTGGGAGGTGAAACGCCCCAGCAGGTCTCCTGTTCCTCACAGCACACTCAGGACCTCAGCTGGAGAACTGTCCTTATCTTCACTGCAGACAAAACCTTCTGAAGAAACCATGACGGGCTTCTCCCCATCAACCCCCTGATTTTCTGTCAAAACACAGGACTTGCTAAATATTTTAAAACCAGCCTTGGACAGGCATTAATCTGTCCTCCATAGCTGTGAGCTGCTTGGGTAAGGACAGCTTGGGGGTCTTTGCTCCTTGCCCATTGGAGTGCTTTGGGAAAAGCACATTTTACAGTACATCAGCATAAAGAAATACGAATAAATGAGTGTTGCTCTTGGGCTGTGCATTCAGCAACTTCTTAAATTACTTGGCCTTGGCTAGTTAGAAGTTTTTCCTGCACACGGTCCCGCCATTAACTGTATGATTAATCAATGAGACCCTGCAGAATTATCCAGTGCTGAACTGATACCCCGGGCGAGCATCACAGCTTTGACTAAGAACAAACATGGATGTCTCTAAATGCTCCCGGCAGCTGGTCAGCTGGCCAGAGCTGTGGTGAGCAGACAGAGCCTCAATTATTAGCAATATTTATTGAGATAACAGGATCCTCCAGGCAGAAGTCAGCTCTGGCAAGTGGAGAAAGCAAAAAGCCCTCCAGCTCTTCTTCCTAATTAACACTGACTGCTTTTTTTTTTTTTTTTTTTTTTTTTTCCACACCCCCCCTCCGTTGTTGTGGCTGGTGCCTCCTTGCTGTTGGGTTTGTGTAACCCAACTGCTCTTGGGACAGCGTTGAGAGCTTCAGCCCCAAATGGTCCCCCATGGGGAAAGGCCACCCAGCTGCTGAGCAAAGAACGTTCAGCTGATGGGAGATTCAGCACAAGTGTCCCCCTGAGGAAGGAGATCTCCTGGGTGTGAGGCATCACAGATGCATCGCTCATTGTCCCTCCAGGGTCTGTGGCACTCTGGGCTCATCTTATACGTGTGTTAAGCAACTAAGAGCAACCAGAAGATGCTCCTGGTGATCACGAACCGTTGGGAGATATTTCCTACCGACCCCTGAAGATGAGTCTAAGCCTAGGCCAAAAGCATCCCCAGCTTTTCCCTAACTGTGCTTGCCTCCCAGCAAGACAGCCCTCTGGAGATGATGAAGCCAAGGCGAGGATGGGTATGTTTGCTCCTGTATTTTGTCTCTACAGCAAGGAAAGAGCAAGAAGCCCCAGGGAGAGGGCCCGGAGGGATTCTGCTGGCTCAGTTAACCCTCTCATGCAGGGAGGATCTATCTGGAAGCTTTACTTGTTTGTCCATTCAGACATCGCATTGCAGGCGTGTCAGAGAGGCATGTTTGCCCCTTGTAGACAAGTCAAACTTAGGAGGGCATCACAGCACACTTGCTTTGGGTGACTGTACCTGGTCTCATCTGCATCCAGCTGCCTGCTGGAGCTGGGGGGGGAGACCTTTTGCATGATGAACCCCACAAAGAGCATTTTCCTTTGCAAATTCAGTCTCTGCTCCATGCTGGGCTGTTTTGAGCTCGGGTTTGCTGGCTGTCAAGGTGCTCGTGAAAGAAGCAGGATTCAACCTGCAGCTTCTGTGGTCTTCTTACTTCCCCAGGACAATCCTGTCCTGCTCCAAGGAGGAGCAGGTACTTGCCCTCTGCAAGTGGTTGACGTAGCAAGACCGGAGGGGTGTGACTTTGACAATAAGCTTGGTGTTAATGATGTTCAGCAAAATGACGAGTTAATTAGCTGCTCTATCATTTTTGTGCTCTGCTTGGGACTGGCACATCCTCCTCTCTGCTTGATAACTCCTCTTTGAAGCAATATCCACTTCCCCCCCCAACCAACCTTGGGGTCAGTGGTGTTGGTCTCCAAAGGGGCTCTGGAGACCTCGGGGGGTGAGGGGGGGTTTGACCACACTCATGGATGTTGAACTCAGTTTGAGACAGGCAGGGAGAAAGTCTGTGGAGCTGATCAAAGGAAACGAGCAGCTTTCCAACCAGGTGAGATCAGAAGAGATTGGCTTGTTTAATTGGGCAGAATGAAGTCTGGGAGACAGTGGCTGGTTGCAGTGAAAGAACTGGGGGAAGATCGGGAGAAGACAAGGGAAAAAGGGGCTAGAAAAAACCTCTGCTTTTAGGATGGAGCTTGGTACAGTGGGTAAGAGAATCCCCTGGTAGGAAGGGTGTTCCTGGCAGTATTTTCCCAGCAGGCTGTCTGGGGTCTCACTGCATTATCAAGCCTGAAGGCTACAAATCGTGAGCACCTAAGCTACTGCAGAGCAGCTTACAGCTACACGAATGTTTAGCTTTTCATTTATCAGGACTTTACACATTTAGGATTCAGATTTCCAGCAGCTCTCCAGAGCTGGGAAGGATATAAACAGGCTCTGAGGTTTTGTCCAACATTTTAAAGGCTGAGATTTTGCTATGCCTGGATGCTGTCACAGGTTGTGTTTTCCAGGGCAGCACTAATCAGACTTATGGCAAGTCTGTGGGGCTTGGTGACCTGAGCTCTGGAGGAAACCTAATCCTGGACTCCAAGGTGGTTGAGGGGAAGATAGTCCATCCATTGGAGATTCCTCCATCCATTCCATCTCTCCCCTTCCTGGTGCAATTAGAATTGTGGTCCCTTTGCAGATGAGGAGCTGTGGCCCGTAAGGAAAAAGGGACGATACCAAGCAAGTGGTTCAAGTTTGCAAATGGGGTTGACAGCCCTGACTCCAGCTCGTGATATTCCCCCTCTCCAAGCATGACCGACCAGATTTTTGCCTTTGCATCCTACATCTGAAGCCTGAAGACCATGTCTGTCTGCAGGCTGCCCAGCCAGGGTGAGGTGAGGCTCTTCTGCAGGGAAAACAATCAGCGAAGCTGCCTGTGTCCTCCTTCCCTACATCAGAAAAACATCTGCCCGTGTTGTGCAATGTCAGTTTAGAGGCCACAGTGGCTACGGTGCCAAGGCTGGCACTGCCTCAAAGCCTACAGCCCCCCACCCCGTGTCCTGCCAGGCTCTGGTCCTGCTGATGTTGGCGTGGGATGGAAGGCTGGTCGTTTGGAGGATGCCTGTGTGACTGGCAGCCGTCCTGTGTCTCTCCCGTGCCAAACCCTGGCAGGGTCACCCGCCCTGGGAAGGATGGTGATGGGATGGGGCTCTCCTACAGCGTTGGCATGGTCTTAATGAAGTGTCTTGGGGTCCTTGCTTGGCCAGGGATGGATAGAAAAAGGGGGAAGTGTTCCTTGGAGGTGTTCAAGACCATGATGTATGGGGCTTGGAGCAACCTGGTTCAGTGGGAGGTGTCCCTGCCCAGGGCAAGGGGTGGAACGAGATGATCTTTAAGGTCCCTTCCAACCCAAACCATTCTAGGATTTTATATCATGCTTAGAGGTCCTTTGTGGTCCCTCAGTGTCCATCCCACATCTACCCCAGCCTGACGCTGCTCCGTTGCTGGAGTTCTGCCTCGTTCTTCTTGCTGACCCAGGGGAGCTGAGCCTGGGCAGCCTGAAAAATGCAGGGCAGCAACGGGTGCCCTCAGAAAGCTGCCTGGCTACCACCGAGCAAAGGCAGAGAGGAAACAGAGGCAGGGAAACAGCACAGCCTGGGGAAAACATGCTAAAAAATAAATCAAAAGAAACAAGAGGAGCAGGGAGAAAAATAGTGATGAAAGTTTAAATAGTGCATCTCTTTCTCAGTCCTCTTTGTCTTGTGGCACCTCGGGGGGTGGGCTGACAGGGATGATGGCATCCCAAGAGGACAGAGGGATGTTGCCTGGGAGCCAGGGGAGGGTGACCCGGAGCAAACTGTTCCCCTCGGGTCTGTCTCTGCAGCTGAGCACGGTGGGGCAACCCTCCTCCTCGTGGGAGACAAACTACGAATATTTCCTAAAATCTTTCAATCTTCCCATCAAGCTGCCCAAAGTCCCACATTTTCCTAAAAAGTTCCTAAAACTGAACTGCTTTGGGCTAATGTCAGCCAGCAGGCATGGAGAAGGAGCAGGGACCTGGTGGGTGACATCCCCCAGTCCCAAGGGCACTAGGGAAGAACCAGACTGCAGAAAGGTCCTCCAAGAACATCCCTCTCTACTGCAGCCACAAATCCCCCCTTCTGCAAACAGAAATAAAAAGGGTTAAAGCAAAAGATTGAGAAAGGCTCCTGTCTCCCCTCAACTGCAGGACCTCCCTGAGCCTTCTCCTGGAAGGGGGGGAGAGGCAGTAAAATTGTTATCTCCCCGATGTAGGCCAGCACCCCCTGCCTCCTCCTCCTCCTCCTCCTTCCCCCCCGGGTGCAGACTGACAGATCAGAGAACGCTGGTGAAAAACGGAATTCATTATTTTTCCCTGCATGTCAGAGGTATTTTCAAATTGTTTAAAAACTAAAAAAAAAAAAAAGAAAAAAAAAAGAGGAGGATTATTACTGTTCATTAAAAAAAAAAAATTGAAAAAAAAAAAACCAGAAAAAAGGGAAGAAAGTATGCTCTGAAGGGAACCCAACGAGCTGGCCCCCCTCCTCCTGCCAGATGCTGCTGGTGGGAGTTGCTCTTAGATCTCCTCTTCTGCAGGATGGGATGGGAGAAATCCTGCCTGCTCTGGGGAGGTTCAAAGACCCAAACTGTGTCGCCTGCTCCTCACCCACACGCCGGGTGCTCGCCTCTTACCAGATGAGGAGGTCTCATCTGTGGAGTCCCTGCCACTCTCCATGCAAATTTAAGGCACTCGAGCAAAATTAGAAATCAGTGCGCTCATCCTGGGGAGCTCGTGGGGTATAAATGTCCCCAGCACCCCCTGCTCCTGGTCCTGTAGAAACCAGGAGGTACCGTGAAAAGTCTGTGATGAGGAGCACTGCTGGAAGAAATGGGAGATTCAATCATTAATTTATTGTCTGGGTCCATCCCAAGTCTGTAAAAGCCTAGTCTAGAGAAGAGGCTGAGGGGAGACCTTCTCGCTCTCTACGACTACCTGAAAAGAGGGTGTATCCAGGGGGGGGGTCGGTCTCTTCTCCCAAGTCACAGGCCGTGGGACAAAAGGAAATGGCCTCCAGTTGTACCAGGGGAGGTTCAGATTGGAGATTAGGAAAAAAAAATTTCTTCACTGAAAGAGTTATCAACCCTTGGGATGGGCTGCCCAGGGAAGTGGTTGAGGCACCATCCCTGGAGATATTCAGAAGATGGGTTGACATGGTGCTCGGGAATATGGTTTAGTGGTTTTGGGTTTTTTTTGTTTGGTTTTTTTTTTTTTATAGTTGGACTAGATGATCTTAAAGGTCCCTTCCATCCTTGGCAATTCTGTGATTCTGCCTTGAGCTCTGCTGGCCAACATCTCTTCTGTTAATTAGCCACAGGTACATACTATCCTAAGAGGCCTTGCAGGGGCAGGAGACCCAGCACAGATGAATCCTGCATCTCCCTTCAGGTGGCCTTTGCTGGCTGCTTGGTGCAAGAGCAACAGTGGAAATGGGAAGGATTTGTCCTTGTCCCCTGGCATGAAGAGCAGGGAGTGCATCACCCCGAGAAGAAGGTGGGTGGGAGATGCCACGGGGATGGGCATCTTCCCCACTCCCTGCAGGTTAACAAGGTGGAGGCTTCTCCAGCCTTGCTGCCTCTCCAGCCTCAATCCTCCAGGTTCCTGCCTGGTTTTGCAGGGTCAACGAAATGAAAAAAAAAGGTGTTTGTGTTTCCAGCTCAGTAGCCCATTTTCACTGACGCCATCGCTGGGTCCCAGGGGTTCTCTGCCCTCCCCGCTGTGGGGGGCATTTCTCAGCCTTGCCCAGCTGGGGTTTGCAGGTAACTGGTCTCAGCTGGCTGAACTGGTCTCGGCTGACAGGAGGAGCCCCCTCCTGCCCCCACAGCACTGGGCACGTAGATGGAGAAATCACAGGTGTGCCTTGTCATGCCCAGGCTGCAATTTGAAGAGGCTTTATATATTTTTTTTTTCTACTTTGGTTCTGAGAAGATTGATTTTATTATTTTGTTTTAAAGGTGGAAAGGCTGCTTTTTTCCTTTTTTTTTTTTTTCTCCCCACAGTTTTATCACGTACTCCCCTTTAAACTGTGCCCCTGAAGCACTTGGCTCTTACTGCTTTTCTCAGCTGAAGAAGGAAGCAGAAAGCCTGGACCTGGTTGCTGGGGTTTGCCACCAAGGAAGCAGTGGGGTGAGAATAAAAGACCTTCAGAGAGGTTGGAAAAAAACCATCCCCTGGTGCTGCCCATGCCCAGGACATGAGCTGCTACTGCTGTTTCACGGCCACATGATGGCAGTTCAGTTGTCCATGTGGTTTCTTCCTCCCACCCCTAGCTGTTTGCCCAGCAAGCCAATCAAACTGAAGGGAAGAATGAAGATGTTTTGCCCCCATTAATTTTGGGTGACTGTGAAGGGTCACGTGCAGGATTTGGGGCTGTTGCCCACACTGCTCTCCAGGCCCTCTTTGGGTGAGACCTTCCAGCTGTGGGGAAAGCTCCTTGGCATCAGTGACAAGAAGATCTTGACTCAGCCATCCCTACGTGGGCACCTCCTAGGTGGGAATGGGTTGTGCATCACATTGAATCATAAAGTCATAGAATCATCTAGGTTGGAAGGGACCTTCAAGATCATCTAGTCCAGCCATCAACCCAACTCTGACAAAGAACCATCACTAAACCATGCCCCCTAGCACCATGTCAACCTGTCTTTTAAACACCTCCAGGGATGGTGCCTCAACCACTTCCCTGGGCAGCCCATCCCAAGGCTTGATAACCCTTACAGTGTAAAAATAGTTCCTGTTATCCAAATTCACTTCAATCAATTGAGCAATGATCTTTACAGCTTCTGTCTGGGGAGAATCCCATGAGATTCACTCTTATCCCTGGAGGAATCCAGGGTGGCTCACATTGGTGAGATGGAAATATGGTGCTCAGTGGTTGCTTTGTGATAACACTGAGACAAGGACAGTGCACACAAGGGCTTGCTGGGAGAGGAGAGCTTTGATCTGGGTACCAGCCGAACCCTCCTGGGTGCAAGATGCCATCAGAAATAATAAATGAAGGCCTCAGAAAGAATCTAATCCCCTGCCACGTCCCAGATCTGTCAGCGTTATTCTTTGCTCCCATCTCCCTGGCATTATGGCTGAGCTCAAAACCCCCCAGGGCATCCAGCACGGGGGCTCCAGCAGGTTAGAAAACACTTTGTCCAGCAAACAAGAAACAATCCCCCATCCAGCTATATTTTAAGTGCTATACATTTAAAAATCAGGTGAACCCACCCACCAAGGGTGCTATCTAGATGATGGGTGCCGTGCGGTGCTTGCTGAATGCCAGGAACACGTGTCCCTAATTTGCAGAGGTCATCAGCTCTGCAGACCTTCCTTAAGCTGTGGCAGCAATGAGGATGGAGGAGTTTTGGAGGAAAGCAAACCCAGTCCTTCCAGGAGGGAGCACGATCAATCACAATGTTCCTGGCATTGACATGTGTCTGGGCCCACTCTGAATCCCCTTATCAGGCAGAGGCACAGCTCCATCCCACACTCTATGGGAAAAGTTCAACCTTGCAGGTGATCTGCAACCTTTGAATGCCTTTGTCTTGCCCTCCCATCCCGCAGCCTTTCCTGAGATCATCCTTCCTGGCAGATCCCCTTTTTAAGACAAATTACCCAAGTTTTTAAGCCTCTGCTTGGAGGGAATTCCCCCGCGGGTTCTGTTCACTCTCAGGTCCCCCCTCTGATGGCATCCCCACAGAGCCAGACCCGTTAATAGAGTTTACCCTGAGAGCCTGCAAATTGCATTCTAGTGGAAAAAAATTGGGTTGTGATGGCAGGAATCTTAGTCTGCTTAGAGCCACGAGACAAGGACCCCCAAAAGAATGGTTCTGCTCTGTCTCGGTGGTTTTGCAAAGGGTTTTCTCTGAAAGGAGCACAAAAGATACAGGTGTCACCTCATCCTTAGGGACGGGGCTGCCTGTATAGCTTATAAAAATCACAAAACCCCAAATGGGAGATTTTAAGGGAAATAAAAGGGTGAAAAAGCAATGGGTTGGTTCCCTGGGCTTCAGCCCTCTAAAAATTTAATAGAAATAGTGGGACTTTGGGGAGAAGAAGGAAGGCAGTGAAGAGAAAAGGGACTGGAGAGCATGGGAGGCAAGAGCTAACAAACCAAATTGAGTTAAAGCAGCTGCAGAAAGGAGCAGAATTGGGCTCATTGCATCCTCCCGGCAGCACACGGTCCCCTCCAAACCCATCCTCCCAGCAGGACCCTGGTGCTCCTGGGCTCATTGGGGTGACCCTGGACCCTGCTGCTCTTCCCTGGTGGGAAGAAAACGCTACGTTACAGCTTCCTACCACCACCCCCCACCACCAGATAATTTAATTTGGAAAGATGCTTTGCTTTAGGAACAGTTTACAGCTCAGCAACACTCTGTAGTAAAACAGGGAGATGTGGGAGGTGCTCCTGGGCTCATTGGGGTGAGGGTGTGTAATTCATTAGGAACCAGAGCCCATTGCTGGCTGCAGGACACAGTGTGTCCTTTCCTTGCTGTCCCTGCCCAGGGCTGCTCCAAAATCTGTGCCCAGACGTTTTTTTTTCTAAATAGGATATTGATTTTTTTTTTTCCTTCCCCCCCCTCCTTTTTTTTTTTTTTTTTTGACTGATGGAGTGTTTCAGAGAAATGTCTGCTTCGGTGGAATTTTCTTCTTCTTCTTTAATTAAGGAATCAATAGCAAAAAAGGCAACAACACGCCAACAGGGGAAACATTTTGGTCAGGGGCTCTCATTGCTCTTGGAGAAGGAGGGTGATGGTGCATCTCAGCAGGTTCAGCCTGACCTGGGAAATGAGGCGAGGAAGGAGCAGGGGAGCGAGCACAAGGTGTCTGAGTGACAACTCCCAGGAGTTTCTGCGACAGAATGGAAATAATTGCAATTCCTTATGAGTTTTTGCCTTTCTTGCAGTTCTAGATATTCGTCCTCCACTTAACATCTCTGAGATATCAGGGGTGGGAAGCTGTTACCCCCCCCCAAGCCTGTTCTCCTCCTTAGACTGGAGACGTGACTACTTATCCCCTAAATCTCAACTCCCACTGCACCAAGTATCTCTCACCAACTGTTTTATCACAGGTCCAAGCAGAAAAGACCCTGCTCAGCCACAGCAGAGAAGTCTCAGGGGCCGCAGAACAAGCTGGGAGGTGATGTTATTTTTGTTAATGGAATATCAGCTTTTTATTCCCGGGCTCTATCAGATCCTTCACATTATTCCCATTATCCAAAAACACTTGAGTGCGTGAGGAGCTCTCATTCAGTTTGACCCACAAATGGATCCCAGAGGCAATTAATACATCCAGAGGATTAATAGAAGCATATAGTAAACCCATAAATACTAACTGAAAAATAAACACAAGCACCAGAGCCCTGGTCTGGAGCCCCAAGGCGATGCTCATGGGGTGCTACAGCTCCCCAACTCCGAGCTGGTTTGGATCTGTTCCTGACACACACAAAGAGAGCATGAGATGCCATAGGTGCTGCTTATGTCTTTGGCCACAGTTTTTGGCTATTTTTCCTGGTGGCAGAGGATGCCTAGGATAGAGCTGGAGGGGTCGGGATGTGTTCCCGGACCCCTGGCACCCCCGGTGCACGCCGCTCCAGTGGGATGGGACACGAGCTGTCCCATCACAGCATCTCCAACGGGGAGGCCACTTAAAATGCTCAGCATGTCCCATCCCCACCAGCCCTCTTATGGCCAGACACGTGCCGAGGGCTGCCGGGAGCCCCCCGTGTTCTGCTGCAATAGCTCTTGCAGGGTGGAAGATGGATTTCCCCGGCTGGGCGTGCAGATAGAGATGCTCCCAGCATTACCAAAAGCATCCATCACAGTCCCCCTCCTGCCTTCTGAGGTTTTAATCACTCGGGTCCTGGCTGCTGACAGGGAGAAAGGAAAGGGAAAGGGAAGAGAGAGATGAGAAAGCACAAAGTCAGCCTGGTCTGGGGGCTGCGGCGGGGACAGGGGGACAGGGCTTTGCCCCATGGCTGAAGGGGGAAGGAAGGAGAGAAGCTCAGGCTGTGCAGGATGGGAAGGGAAGACTCCTTGGGAATTTAGGCCAGTTTTGCTAAACAAAAAGTGCTGCGTTAGCACAGAGGGGGATGTTTGGGAGATATCAAACCAGCCATTTCAGGTTTTCCCACGCCTAACCTTTCATTTCACATGAAACGCGCGGGTGCTTTCAGGAATGCAAATCCCTCTGCTGCCCTTTCCCAGCTTAAAATGCTTTGTGAGCTTTGACTCACACAACAAATAACTGATCCCAGCTCTGGACCCAAAGAGGGCTGTGGCTCCATCACCTTATGAGCTCTTATTTTGAGACTGGCTGTGCCTTAATGAGCAGAGACTTATGCAGGGCACGTTGGCCCAGAGGTGGCGGGGTTAAATGGTGGAGAGCGAGCAAGAAGAGGCAGAAAGCTGGGAAAAGGGGCACCCAAGTGGGGAAATTGGCTGGGAATGATAAAGTCCTGGCCAGGAGCCTGGTCTTGAGGGGCAGGGGAGGGAATCAAAGCTCCTTCCTTCAATCCCACGGAGCCAGCAGCAAAGTTTTCTCCTTCACTTTCCAAACGTTGGAGGCAAGGACAGCACATGGGGGGAATGCCCAGCCCCCAGGCGCTTGACAATCATCCCTGAGACACCCTGCCTAATTATTTTTATCCTTCCTGCATCGTGTGGCATACAGGAGGTGTGGAAAATAGGCCATTCTCGCCATCTTTCTGTCTCCGGCGTAGGCTAATGGTGTCTGTAAATTGCTGCTCCGTGTCAGGGGATCACCGTTGGTAATGAGGCTGAGTGTTGAGAAGCTGAGATTGCTGATGGGCTCCATGCTGTCCACGTTCCTTCCTCCCACGCTTTGCTCCGGGGGAAAACTGAGGGGTGAGCGAGGATTTTCCTCCCCCTCCTCCCCATCCCCACCCTGTTACTGGTTTGCAGGACTCCAGTGGGAGGGAGGGTCTCCAGTAATAGATGTATGGACCATTGGCAGGCTGGTGTGCCATTTCTTTTTCGGTCCGTGGACCACCATAATGGTCTGAAAAGTAGCCCAGGCAGAGGCACATGATACTTTTTGGCTCTGCAGAGCACATATTTATGCTATGCAGGGGTGTAAAAGGTTGTCTCCCCTCCTGCCTCGCCTAGGGAATTGGAAAGTGGTGAGGACTGGGAGATGCATTTGTGCTTTCCCTGGGCTCGTACCTCCCATGCTGAAGATCTTTGGTCTCTGGGAATGGTACAAAGTCCTTCAGGAGATGCGTGATCTCTAAGGACAATGGTGGTCGCAGACCTGACAGTGCAACAGTAATCCTGTTAATCCTAAACTGGGATCCTGGGCTGCGTAGGGAAGAGTGTGGCCAGCAGGTCAAGGGAGGTCATTCTCCCCCTCTGCTCTGCACTGGTGAGGCCACAACTGGAATCCCACGCCCAGTTCTGGGCTCCCCAGTTCAAGAGAGACAGGGA
>BJBW01008323.1:0-74932 GCA_004320125.1 Scolopax mira
ACCTGATGTCCCGTTATAAGACACTACCTTGGTATGGCCACATGTCAGAAGCTGAGAAAGTCTCCGGTCAACTAACATGAAAGAACCAACCGCAGGGCTATCCAGGTGTTCTGCATCCCGGGCTTGTAATAAAAATCCTTCAAAATCAGGTCCAAACAGATGAACTGAGCAAGGAAAATAAAAGGAAATTGAAATATTCTCCAGAGGAAGAATGAAATATTTTAACTGTGATGACCAGAAGCTCCTTTTACAAGTACCAAATGACCGTTTAAGAGATTACCTGAATGAGGTTCAGCTGCTCAGACAGATCTAGTAGAGCTAACTGTGATCTAGTAGACCTAACTGAGTAAAAACATGGTACAACACAAAGAAACAAATTAAACTCTTCAGCTACAAGTGACACAGTACCTTCTATGTTGTCCCCCGGTTTAAATTCAGTTGCATTCACTGTAATGGTGTGCTCAGGTGACAGTTGTGGAGAGCTACCATGACAGGGTATCATGCTAGTGCAGGCTTCTCTTACTTTTCCATTGGGATAGCCATCCGCAGATACAGAGAAGCAAATAAATATCCAAACTGCAAAAGCAAGGCTAGGCACCTCCATCTATATAAAGTAAAAGTTACAGGCAATTAAATACAATAAATATTTATATTACAGGTTACCACTCATATTTAAAAGAGTCAGTTGAATACCAAAACTTAAAACATGTTTAAAACACAAGCATGAATGAGAAGACAATTCCCATCTGCAGAAGCTGAGAGTAACATATACTTCTGACAATTGCTAGACTTTGCAAGAATGTTCACAGATACCATGTTTCAGGTCATCAAGACTATAGACAGCAGATGGATCCTTTATTCCACTGGGTGAATTATTTCTTTCAGTGCATTTTGACATCACTTCTTAAATTTCTTTTGCTTCCCCCTCTCCCATTCTCTCTCACTCAAAAAAAAAAAAAAAAAAAAAAAAAAAAAAACCAAAAACCACAACCAAAAAACAAACCACACCACACACCAAAACAGCAAGTCTCTTAAACACCTGCACAGGACAGATGGATCTTAAAACATATCTTTATTGGTTTATAAAGGTACACAGTACTGAGGAACTACACAGCTAGAATTAAACCCACTCTTCTCTTAGTCATGGTTCCAAGTTGTGCATCATTACAGCCTGCCTTTTGTTTCCACAACTCGTGTCTATTTCTTTCCATATGATAAATAATTTCCAGGTAACAAGGTCTTCTTTCTGCAGGGAAACTAAAGTTGCCAAATGTCAGAAATAGATTTTATACATGTAAAAGAGTGGGAAATTAGTATCAAGATCTAGACAAATGAAATATACGTTTGTTGCAGACAAGCACAAGAGTTTTCATTTTAACTCTTCCTTTTGGCTATTGGACCACCAGACAGTTAGGGAAACAGTATCGCTGTTTGTCACATTCTTGTTAAGGGAACAATATACATGTGGGATAGTAGGACTGAAGAGCCTGAAACAGCTATATGAACCCCTAATCCCAGCATTATCATACACTGTTTTGCTCTGTCACAATACTGTTTTCAGAAAGGCTGTGGTAGTTCTGTTACTTGGCAGCATGAAGGCTTTACAGTTGTGTCATTGTTCACAGAAAGCCTTAGCCAACAAGAACAGCGTTTGCACGTCCAAAAGGCCAGGAGAAGAGAGATAAACTTCCTTTCAATCCTTAGACCCACGAAGTGGGTTATCAGCACTAGTGGAAAATACGACAGGCAAGTAGGTCTGCCTTCTGGAAGAGCCATTGCCATTTTGCATGAAGAGATAAGAAGCATCAGCTCATGAAGTTCCCTGACAGCGCACATGGACATGAAGATAAGGAAGGCACAGAGCCATTTCACACTGAACTCTGATTCCTGAAAGGCAGTCGAAGACAAGGCACGTACATTAGTCTTACACATCCTGTCACTAATATTAACTAATCCAAAGTTCTCGTACATTCAGTGCTAAAACTCCACAATATGCAGGACGATGCTAGATTTGTACTTCAATAGAAGAGCTCCTCCCCAACTTCAGACCAGTAAACAGAAGAAAATCAGAGGGAAGAAGGGGTTAAATCGTTATGTTTCAAGAACTAGGGGAAAAAAAAAAAAAAAACAAAAAACACAACACTCAACTCCTCCTCACAAATATTCAAGATAATATTACGATAATATCTTTAACTTCCAGTTAAAGTAAGCCTTTCCTTCTAGTTACAGTACTTCTCCAAAATATCACAGATCTAAACATGACTTTATTCATAAGTTAAAGAAGCCTACAGAAAGCTAAAAACTAAGGTTCAGTACAACAGTAGAATTAAAGCAGCTTTTATATGTATCAGTGAAATCTTCAAAACAAGATGCTGCCAGAAGAGATAAAGCTTCAGACCACAGAAACAAGAAAAAAAAAAAAAAAAGTAGGTTAGTACTCTAGTTTAAGCAGCAGAGGATGTGGTAGGGATTTAAAATGAAACAAGAAATATTCTTTGGCATACTAAACCAACTCAAAAGCTGACAGAAAAGAAAGAAGCAGCAGCAGAGATTAAAAGAATGAAAAATGCCAAAATCTGAAAGTTTTGTACTAAAGAGCACCTTTTTAAAAAACAGGTTTAACTGTAGAAAAATGGTCTTCTCTATGCACATTCAAGACCTGTTCACAACAAGCCTCGTACCAACCATAACAAGCAAGACAAGGACACAAAATATGAATGTATAGGAAGAAAGAGGGGAAATCCAAGAGATGCCCAGAACTTCCTCATATAAGCAGGTTAAGATGTCTCCTTTAGCTCTAAAAAAAAGTACCTGTTACAAGAACACTAAAGAACACGCCCTCATGAATATGACAGTCTGGTCAAGAGAAGGAAAAAGTGAGTTAGCCTGAGCACATATTATTAGTAGTCCAGAAAATGAACAATATTAAAAGCATCCACCTAAGGAAGATACCTAGATTCAGTGATATGAAATTCTGAGAAGGGACCAAAAAAAAGTAGATGATCTCTAGAAGCCCCTTCTAACTCTGACAATTCCATGATATCCATCCTCAACCAAATATTTGCACAACAGATCATCTGTTTTGCTAAGCTAAAATCTTCAAACAGTTATCCACCAGCAGGCTGATACAAAAGTCACTCCAATAGAAAACAGATACCTCTTCTTCTGAAAAATTATATGGTTTCCTCTTTCCTTTGAATAGAATTCTACAGCCACAATAATGTTATTTCCCTTCAAGTGATGTTGTCAGAAATGACTGCATTTTTAGACATTTATACCACAATGCAGAATAGTTATTTAGCATTAGAGCTAGCTTTAACAGTTTAACTAATCACACACAGAGGTATAGGTTCATTTATTACAGTTTGTAATAAGGGAACGTACAATAAACTGTAGAATATGTGACTTTTTTCTGATACTCCTCTTTGCAAGAAAAAGAGAAGACGACAACTAAATCTTCCAATTATATACAAAAGTAAAATCACAAATAAAAAGTGTCAGGATTAATGGCATGCAAAGGATTTGTTACAGAGAGGTTATGTTCAGGAAAGCTGAAGTGTGATGTGTGAATCACGCTTAACCTCACCATAAAAGAATAAAGTAAAAATAAAAATAGTTTTCCACCTGTATCAAGAAGGATCCAAGAGACTGATCAAAACTACCACATATTACAGGGCTGACACTCATTCTATTTTTCTACTCCTCCCAAAAACATGGCTGAATTAAGAAAAAAAAACCACAGTTAATTTGTGTTCCAGTAAAGATGAATCAGCAAATCTCTTCACGATCTTCTTTTCTAGATAAGATCAATGTAACTGCGTCAAAACCTTAAGTCACCAAGTGTCCCCATTAAAGCCAGATTCAAAATGAGAAGCTATGATAAGTTTTGAGGTAAGCAAGCTGTGGAACAGCCTGCTATTACCTACAGCATTTGAAAATACTCCCAGTTTCCACGACAACTTATTATAAATTGTAGATTTGTCCTCCTTAATAGATTTTACTTTGAAATTGTATTAAGAAGCTTTGGGCATAGTAGCTTATTTTTAACCCTTTGAAATACAACAACTCATTGGTGACAGCCTACAAATTAGCAGACAAGTTCCCTGTAGTGAAAGGGAATAATTGACTTCAGAACTGAAGCATAATTAAAAAAAAAAAAAAACCAAAAAAAACAACAACACACCAAACAACAAGCTAATTCTTGCAGCATTTTTCAACTGGCAATTCTCCAGTTTTTTTATAAACTTACTATCATTTGAACAGCCTGGAAGAACAATAAGGAATTCATGGATTTCTGCACTATCCAGTGACTTGTTTTCCAAGATATACATATTACATTGAAATGCTTGCATTAATCAAGGGCCTGAGAATACATATAATCTCCTTCCTCCATCCTGCCTGCATGCCAGGTGCACACCATGCAGTAGCATGCGTTGGTAAATGCCCTGGTCAACATTACAAGGATGTAATGCAGAGCGTATTAGCTCCTTAGTCAGAACACAGTCACATAGCACTGATTACTGTACTTAGTCTTGTACTATGCATAGGCTTTTCAGTATGTTAAATATGACTGTAGAAAGCATAAGATCCAGGAGTCCTCTCCCTACAAATAGATTAGATACTAGCACATACTACATCATTACAGTATAAGACAGTTGTTCAAACCATTGTTTTATACCTTTATTTACAATGGAAAAATACTTCAACACTCATTAATTTGAAGCATGACTGCAAATTTATTATTCTGTCCCTCACATTCCTTACTTAAATATTCAGTATAATACATAACTCATATCCCCTGGCAGGAAAGAAAGCTTCAGGACAAGTTTATTCAAAGAAACTTCATCATTACCTGCAATTCCAACAGCACTTCAAATATCATGTAACTCTTGGGGCACAGGGAGGGAAGGAGAGAATTGTGTACTTGAAGCCATTTATAATACAGCCCACTAATTAACAGAAAGACAAGAAATACAGAGTGATAGTCGTCTTCTCATCAACACTGCCAAACTTGGACAAAAAGCTTTAGAAAGAAGTTAAGCTTTTCCAAGGAAGCTGAGTAATCAGAATACCCATTAATATGGAACTTCATTATAACTGTAAAATTCAATTTCATACAGAGATTACTCAATACTGACAGCTGACTTCTAAAGTAATCTGAGTAATCAGTCAAGCATTTCTTGAGCCATACTTTTTTTATATTTTTATATGTTTATTTTATTTTAGGGGGGGGGGGGGGGGGGGGGGGGGGGTAAAAGGGGGGGGGGCGGGCAGGTCAGAACTCAAGACAGAAATGGAGCTTTTTTGTTAGACACCCTTTTTTGGTAACTCACAGTGCATACTACCCACCAGAAATTTGGAGAAAAGTCATGTAGAGAAAACATCAGAACAAGGATCCTAAAGGTACTTCATGCACGGCCCGTTATTCCAACAGGAGTGTAATGCAGAACACTTATTTTAAATAAGAGGCAGACAAAATAACTGACAATCTACAACAGATATTCCTGGAAAAGCGAACTAGAAACAACTATTTCAACCATCTCCATTATGAATGGAGATGAAGTAGCTATAACTCTTCATACTTAGGATGGACCATGACAAGACAAGAACACTTCTGTGATAATTCAAACATTAACAGTTAAAGGCCAGAGTAATTATCTGTGGCTTAACCTCAAGAGATTGCCTGGCAAGGCAGATACAGGGCTGCTCATAATAATTGCTACCAGCTTCTGTGAAGTTTCAAAGTGATACAACTACACTTGTCTGAACAGTTGGAATTTATCATCCCATTCATTCAGGAGTCATCTCGTCCTAAAGGAGAAGGAAAGAATAAGAAAGGGGGGGCAGAAATAAAAAAAATAAAATACTATTGTTTTGGGAACAGAATCCTTAAAAGCTACTCCCCTTCTATGTTGAAAGAACTCCTACAGTCCCTGCAGGTACCAGGAATTAAGTTGCCTAGTTCCCCAAAAGCACAGTTTTCACACACAAATTCAGGATCTCTTCACAGAAATTATCTTTTCAGCTGTTTAACAGAATTTTATTAGCTGTAGAGTATGAGATCTAAAACTGGTTTCAGAAAGGAAGAGGAGACGAGAGGAAAGGCAACACAAACTTCTTGCCAGTTTGAAGGTACAACTGGTTTGAAGATACAAAAACTATCATAGCCAGAACTTTTCTCCTGAGCACCATTAGACAAGAGGGCAAGCAGAAAATGAAAAAAAACTACCCAATAGAAGCTGTATCAACAGAAGGTATTTATGCTATGTCTCTTCAGAAACATACTTTTACAAAGCAAAAGTAGACAATCTTGCTGGACAAAAGTCACATTCCCTCTGAGTTTAGAAGAGGAGCTTGTGATAACTTCCTTGCTCATTTAAATGTGGCCATATCACAATAGTTGGATTGAGCAAGGGCAGAAAACAGGTCGTGTTCACATTCACTATAACATCCCTTTTAAATGCAAACACACATCCCACATCCACAACATGACAAAACATACCTCAAGCTCTTGGTCTTTCTACTCAGGAAACATCCAAAGACAACTTCAAGGCTTTTGTGCCTCAAAATTATTTTTTATAACAGTTTAAGTACTTACATTACAGCCAGTTAACACTGTAACAGTGTTACTCTGAGTAAAATCGCCATTGCCTTTCTACTTACAGTAAAACAACTTATACTATATTGTAACCTCTTCTGTTTGCCCTGCATCTAACAGTATTAACCTTTATCATACCCAGGATCAGAGGAAGTTTGCCTGAAAGAAGGAACAATATACACACACTAAAGGGAACGTTTCTAAGGGGAGTCTTCACACATCTCACACTGATTCCCAGGCAAAGGGTCCCCAAAGACCCTACATTCAGCTGAAGTGCGTGAAGCTGTAATGAAGCACTAATACTGCAGCTTCCTTTGCCCCCTCAGACATGCACAGACCTCAGAGAGTTTCCTATTAAATAATTACTTAATTATCTTCTGGTGCAGTCACAGGGTGGGGCAGGAACGGGCAGGCAGGGACCACCATGCACAACCCAACCCAACCCAACCACACCACAACTTTGATACCGTCTTTCTCAAAGCACAAGTTGGTACAAAGTTGCAGCATTTATGCATAAAGATTTTAAAGCATTTATTACCTTTCAAAGATACATTTTCTTTTAGAAGAAGGATAAGCAGTCTTAAAGAGAAAAATGTTACGTCTTTGCATATTTTTTTCCCATATATCCTACCAAGAACAAAAAAGAGGCAAGGATTGTGCCCTGTTCAGTTGTTTGATTACTTAACTTTCTGTTGGGCAGCCACTCTGTATATCATCTTTAAGGCCCCAACCTTGCAAACTTGTATCTATATGAAGAACCCAAAGTTGCAAGCTGACCTAAGAACAGCACAGTTTGTTACCTCAACAAACAAATCCAGCTACAGATCAGCACATTTATTACAGTCGATTGCTGTACAGCCATCTCCTATGCGCGTTAACAAAGAAAGGAAATAAAAAAGTAATATTCAAAGGAAATAAAAAAAAAAAAGGTAATATTCACATAACATTAAGAAACAAATAAGAGATAAGAGGAACACGGCTGGTGCGGCTCCCAGATAAAATAAGCCATCGTTTACCTTTGCTCATTAAGGCCAGCGGGGTTAAGAGTTTCCCTACAGTAGTTCAGAAACGCTGGGATGAGAAGCAGCGGCTGCGAGGCGCTTCGGCGGGCTTTAGTTTGCTTCACGGCTGCTTTGGGTGCTCCACCAAGCACCTTAGGTTTTCAAAAAGCCCGCAGCACCCACGCTTTGAGGACTCGCTGGCGTCAATTTCACCGAAGCGCTCTAGAGCCACAGCGGCTTCTCCGGGGCGGCCCTGCCCCCCCGGGGTCCCGCACTGCCTCCGCTCCCGCAGAGAAGCGCAGGGGGAAAGCGGCGAGCGGGGGCCGGGCCGGCCCAGCCCGCCCCTTTCCCCTGCTCGCTCCTCTCTCCGACCCAGCGGTGGCTTTTCCGGCGGCGGGGGGCGGCCCCGGTACGGCCTCCCGCCGGGCGCCGGCCGAGGAGGCGCGGGAGAAAGGCGGGGCGGACGGCGAGGGGCCGCTGCCGGGAGCGGGGCCGTCCTGCCCGCAGGGACGCTCCGCGCTCCCGCCTCAATCGCTGCCCACCCTGAACCCCCAGAAGAAACCGGGGACCTGCGAAACGCGCTCAGGGCTCCTCGTTGCTCGGCGGTCTCCCGGCGGTGCTGATGAATGCCCTGGTTGTGCGTTTGAGCGCGGGGAGAGACTGTCCTTGTGAAAGCCCGCAGAAGGTCACTTGCGGTGCTGTTCCTATGCCTAAACGTGTTCGCGGGCACCGGCTTGCAAAGTCAGATTTTTCTTATCAAGAAAGCAAATAAGTACGGGCTGTAACTGAGGGTTTGCTGGTAGAAGCTGCAGTTACTTACACAGGCTGCTCTGACCTCTTTCTTTTTTTCTTTTTTTTTTTTTTTTTCCTGCATTTTATTCCAAGTCATCAATTGCTCACAAATCAAAGTACTACAGAAAGACAATCAATTACTAAAAACCCAATGGGAATTTTACTCTCCCCCAGAACAGAAATACTGTGTTTGTGTTAACAAACACCTTCACCGGAGGGGTCTGGAAATTGAGTTGCTTATTAGCAGATCTGATCTCAATATTCAGTCATAATTTCATAAATACTGGCTACTAAACAGATTTACAAATGCTCTCTTCCTGTTCTACTGTTTTCTCAGTTTCTATAAAAGCAACATTAACCTCAGAGCTATTCTGTAATGACATATTATAAGATACATTAAACCAATGAACTACTTTGCCTAATCAGACAAATGCTTTGACTGTTACACTTGTATCATCTTGCTCATGGAAGTCTCTGGGAAGGTGAGTTCTCACTAATTACACAACAGCTGAAGAAACATAACACATAATCATTAGCCTAAAATTAAATATGGATACTTCCCCCAGTTGAGAGAAAAAAACCCCATATTTTACAGGAGGCATTCATAAAGTCCCCAAAATATGAATTTAATATAATTGTAAACTCAAGTACATAGATGCATTACTAAGTGCATGTCTGTTTCTAACTAATGCTGATCAAACACAACCTTCCTAGCAGATACGTCATTAGTATGAAAAATACTAACATAAATAAATACATTTACAATAGGTAAATCAACTCTGGTGATCACAGTGACAATTCTGTCATTGTCATATTCTTGACAATATTTAGGTTCATAACTTACACAGATTACAGTAGGAATTCATATACCTTTGGGGTTTTTTTTAGATCTTATTTTAGGGTCTTGGGCCACTGACAGAATGAGATCTATACTTCTGAAAAATTTTTATAAACATAAGAATAAGTGGAAGTAATTTCCTCATTAAGGCCCACAAAGGGATGAAAACGCAAGCTACAATCCTCTTGGAAAATCTAATCAGAGTTTAAGAAAATAAAATAATTTATCTGTGAAAGATAAAGTGGGTAAACAGGCAATACTGTTTTGCTTTTCATAGCTTCTTTTATTTCAGAAGGTGTTAGCTATTGCAAAGAGCTATAAAGCAAGAAAACCAGGAAAAATACAAGAGAACAAGGAAAAAAAATTACTCTTTAACTACTGAGTACAAGCACCCAGACTCCCTCTGCACAGACAGTCATAAATCTGTCTGGAAGGACACTTTTCAAACATACTAGTCTCCTTAAAAAAAAAATAATAAATTAGTAGTCAACAATTCTGCAACCTTAACATATATGGAAACCATATTTCCATGAGAGAGTACTGCATGCTGAGTCCTTAAGTGTCAATATCCAAGTTGAATATATGAATGATAAAAAGCCCAGAAATGTATCTTCTCTGTAAAGTGTACTGAAATTATAGTTCTGTTGGTGTGTTCATAATAATTCTGTATTTAGTACAAAGCAGAAGTTTCTAGCTTAACCAAACTATCCATTTGAGACACAAGAGGGCTGGGGGTTGGGTTTTAATCTTACTGCAAGCCTGAAGAGAGAGAGACGTGTAATCCACTATTGAACTTTGTCAGAGGATGATGATGTCAAGTGGCAAATGAACAACATAACATCTAACATGAAAAGAAGCCGATGCATTTTTTTGTATAGTTTGTTACAGGACCTCGAGAAAGTAAATGAAAGCTCATAGTTTTGAAAGAAACAGCTATTTCATAAAGGAGACTGCATGTTGAGCAGATAAAGGAGATTTTCTGTTGCTTAAGAACTGAGGGAGCAATTAAGTAAAATACATATAATTTTGCAAATTAAATATTGTGCAGTCCAAGGCATATACTGATAGTGATGCTAGTTTTTTTAAGCTCCAAGTAACATGGAGAACAATAAGCATTGAAGCTGGGTCTGAAGAGAACCTATGTTATTATGTGGTTTATTGTAATCAATTTTCCTTTTAGGTATTGAGCTAATTATACAGCAAAACTGTGTTATTTCATAAGGGCAACCTTTGCTCAAGTTTCATATATGTGTGCACTAGGCAAGTGGTTTCTCTGTGCTGCTGGCAAGAGGATCACAGTAAAACATTGCTTGACTTCAAATCAAGTGATGTGGAAAAGGCTGCATCTCTATCACACTGTTTTGATGTTGAATAACTTGGATCTGAGAATTTTTTGTTACTAGTGTTTCCTATTTTGATACATTGATGTGTTTGGGAAAGTATATTTAGATTTGACTGAATACATACAGGAGACTGGTCTTCTATGAAGAAAACAGGCCTGACACCTGTATTTATTCATCACCCTTCTGAGTATCCAACACTTACAAGTCTACACTTCAGCTTTTTTCAAGATTTTCAGCATTATCATCTTACCTAAATATGTATTAGGGAAATAATAACAATAATAATATCTTAAATAGGAAGAATTTTTCCTACCAAAGCTATATGCATATGCTTCTTTTTTTTTTTTTTTTTTTCCCCAGAGAAAGGGGAATGTTGAGTCATTGAAAACATCCCAACCATCTAAAAGGAAATAAATGATAATAAAAGTCACAATGTAGGATGATTAATTAATAATTAATTAATTAATTTTCCTTGAACTTTGGCACTATTTCATACTTATTTGTTTTACCAGCTGACTTACTGCTAACCTACAAACTAGATAAATGTATCCCACTGACATCCAGAAATACACTTTTTATGTATGCTTCTCTTTGGTCTTTATTCCTCTCTACTTATCAGCCTTTTCTACTTTCACTATTTTATTTTTTGTATGTCACACATAAAAATTCCCACTTGCAAAAGTATTTATACAAAAATAGTTGTTTACTTAGAGGTAACAACAAAATGCATTTTATGGCTTTCAGTGAATTACAGTAACTAGCCACTTGGTGGCATTAACGACTAAGTAAAATAAGGTTTTTTCACTCGACTACGCAGAAACCTACTTTCTTTTTGTATCTCTTGTTTCTGATGCATCAACAGCTGAAGTACACACACAGTAGCTTTCTAACAAAATGTGCATCGACTTTGATTAGAGATAATTTAATTTTTTTTTCAAAAGAATACTTAATTGTTTATCTGAAATGAAAGACCTAAGTTTGGTTCCCTGGTACCAATCTGAGCCAGGTCTGTATAGGTGCTATGATACAGTGAGAACTTGCCACTTTCCTGAAAGAGTCTCCACTTAATTCAGTCCACAATTCAACCAATGGATAAAGGACTGCAGTAAAATCATTTTCCCCGCTTCAAGAGATGTGGGTCATCTCCTGATCTGATCCACACTATTGAAGTTTTATCTGATAAAAGTACTGAATTATAACTTTATTGAGTTTTCTATATTTCTCACCGTTTCTGTGATGCTTTTTAAAATTATTAATTTTATAATATCAGCAAGATGTGATGAGATCCTATTATTCCATTTCATGAGCAGCAAAGAGCTTGCTGGCAAAAGCATTGACCTGTAAGTGCTTCCGTTTAAGGCGCTTTCCAGCTGATTACACAATTTCCAATGTGAAATGACAAGATAAATGGAAGTCTAGTACAATGTGTTTCTGCACACTGACCAGTTTCTTTGACGGTCAATTTCAATTCCACCACTGCCCCACACCTTTTTTCCTCTTTCCTCTCACTTGGACTGGGAACTAATTTTCCCATTCCTTTTCATCTCATCTCAGACGCCCTTTCACAGAAAACCTTTTCCAGCTTTTCACCTTTTTCTCAGCATCTCTCAATTTGTCTTCTTCATGGCTTAAAAACTCATTCTTTGCTCAGACCTGGTATGTCTGTGGGTTTTGTGGTTGCTCTGAGTTCAAGCACAAGCAATCATTCTGTAGGGCTGACGCACGATGGGCAATGCTGTTAATTGTAATAACATGCTGGTTGGTACATGCCCCGTGGCCCTGTGAGGGAACCATGTGCTGATGTTTGGGTATGCTCGGTAGGAATGTTTGCAGGGATTTTAGGTCTTACTTTAGCAAGTCTCAGCTAAATGCTTGCAGAGATTTTCAAAAGCTTATAAACTGGGCAGGCTACAACAGAAGGGTTAAAAGGCATATCCAACGTAGGAGAGTTGTAAGAAGAGTAAGAGAGAAGATTGTTTCCTACTAGCTTTCAAGCCCCATAAGCAGCAATCCTTACTTGATGAGCACAGGGGAATATCAAGCGAGGGGTAAAGTGGCCCAGTCCAGAGATGCCATGGAGAGCCACCTCCTGCAGAGCCAGGTCAGGATGTAGTCTCTGAGCAAGCTGGTACCTCCAAGGATGTTCCTAACTTTTGCAACCTAAGCTCAAGTTCATGGCTAACCAAAAGATCTGACAATATCAATGTGACAAACATTAAGTAAGGACTTCGAATTTTTGGTAGCAGCACTTGGCGATGGTTCAACTGTAAACGATGAATTAGGTGCACTGATTGCTATCTAGCAAAAGAAAATATGTCAATCTGGATTTTAGCTTTGTAGCATTCTAGTGCAAATCACTCTTGCATCATCTTTCCTGCTCTACCTGTTCATGTTTAACTAAGTGACAGAATGCAAAAGCTGCTTGGAAAGAGGCCTGGAACTGGAAGTGATTTGTCAATGAGAAATTAGGAATTCCTTCTAAGCCTGAAGATGAGGGAGAGAATAAAGTCATCTTTTTAAAAAATTGCTTGCTGTAGTCATACATTTGGTAAAATATTCTTCTTCTGCGTGGTAGACTGTTTAAATTACTATGGCTTGAATTCTGTCTGTGCTGAAAGATTACAAAGCCAGTCCACAGACATCAATAGTAGCTTTCAGATAATCTTGGATTATGTGGGGCTAGTAATAGTTATTTCTTTGTTTAAAAATTAGATGCCAATTTTATAAAACACATAAATCTAATCAATTTTTTAGCATTTGATCTTAAAGAGCTGTCTAGATAAAATCTAAGGATTATTATTTTAATGGGCCAGGAAAATATCCATTGTGTTCTCACTATAGTTTAATACAGTAGGAGACAGCATCATAAAGAAAATGGAGTGTGCAGAGGCACTCTTTAAATATTTAGTTTTGAGGATGAGATATGAAACTGAAAGAGCGGATCTGCTTTATAAAAGTAGATGAGATTACTGCAGTTCCTACAGAATCAATACTCTGAAGTCTTAAATCTCAGCATATCTCACTAGTGTTAAATGGAACAATTTAGAGGAAAAGTGCTAGTGTGTTATGCTAGTGATTCAGCATACTGGTGTAATATGTTCTGCTTGTAAAACAAAAATTGCCCCAGGACATGTGAAATTATTTTACACTTAAATAAGTTAAATGATACAAGAAAACTATTCAGATGCTTAGTTTAAAATTCTGTTTGTCGCTCCATTTGTGGAAGATTATTAACAACAAATGCACAGTCAAACGTATCGTAAGCAATGATGTAAAAAGCTATATTTAACTATAATAAATTTTATTTGGACTTCTTTATAGATAAATGCATTGAATTTTACAATGTTCTATTAAAAATTAATAGCAGTCTAACTATATACAGAAGTTCAAGCAGAGAGCATTGATTGTTTCAGGCCACACAGTAAATGAATTGCCAAGCGGGGATCAAAAACAAACCAAAACTGTTTCTGCAATCCAAAAATTCACGATGACACCAGGGTCATCTTTGAAATGTCAAACCGACGCTGCCAAGTAACTAGAGGAAAGGGCATTTACATGTTCAGTAAAAACAAAGTGCATAGGCTACTGCCCTAGCCTCTCCATCTCATTTGATTTCTTACTTACATAGACATTGTTATTCCAGCCTACTATTTATTCCCTGCCTACCAGGCTATTGCCATCTGGTTAGCTATTTAGAAGGGATTTTTTAAAAAAAATAGGCTACAGGTGATTTCTTCAATATTCCAACCAATATTTTCCCTCATTACTAGATTCTAATGTCCAAGGCCATATGTAAATTCCTAGTGAGCACATAATATGTCCAAGAATGCCACTTGGTTTTGGCCATTGTACAGCAAAGATCTCATACTCTAAACTAGAGCTTAATCAAATTGCAGAAATACACTTTTAAAGAAAATTAGCTTTCTTTCAAAATCAGGTTTGCATTTCTGGATGAGATCTCCCCTTTAAAAGACAAAAACTAGGCAGAAGATACAACATCTCTGAGGCTTCCTATTGTTTGAACAATAGCACAATATTGTTTCTTGAATTTACAGGTCATGAGTGTCAGGCATCAAGAGAAACTGTGCTATCACTTTAAATTTTATGAAGTCTCATATCTCTGTCATACAGGCCAAAGGAATCTGCTTTTTAAGTTTAGTCAGGAGTTCAGTTAAGTTCTCTCTGTGCTAGTTGGCTTTTACCGTTGCTATTGGGAACTATTCTGTTATTTAAAAAAAAAAAAAAAGAGAGAGAAAAAGAGAAAAATAAAAGAGTACTGTTATGTAAGTACTCCAAGTTCCTACACTTTACAGTTATAACCTTTAAAATAGGCAAAAGCAATATGACATGACTGTGATCTGACACCTAGTAAACAGGCACCCCAAAATGCATTGAGGCCACTGCTAGGATTACTGCCTTGCAGCACTGTGTTGCAAAACAGAAGCTGGGAAGGGAGGAAGTACTAGGAAGGTGTCCGTAAAAGGATTGAAGAATTCTGGTATTAATATATTTGAAAAAGCTGGTAATTTTTTTCCTAATAACAACATTGATATGGTCTCCACTCTTATTGCTCTTATTTTGAAGCAACTATTGATCTTTTCCTGCTGTGGTGTATTGTATTGCACACAGAGAAACTGTGAACTGAAGATAAATGACACTCTGAAATCCACCATTTCGGTGCCCGTTAGTGCAGCAAATGCCACGTGTGATTGCTGCTGCCTGGGTGCCATGTGGTATCTGCAATGCTAAATGGCAGCACCTGTGCATTGATGCTTCACTGGTGCCATATACAGAAAGCCTGCTCGATTCACCTCTGCTACGTTAGCCCCAAAGTCTGTAAGAGATGTGCCAGCATGAGGTGACGTTGATGGAGAAAAGATTAGAGCAGTCTGCTCTGCTTTCCTGAGTAAACTTCATCAAGGGGCCTGCTGTATTCGTTCAGTATCTTTGTAACAGTCAGTTTTTTCATACTAAATTTAAGGCCAATGAAATAATACTGCTCTGATTTTTACGTGATTTAATAAAATTTAGGGAACTTTTTTTGCTGTGGATCAAGCCCTTCATTTAGAATTGACATCTGTTTCAGCTACAGTCAAAAATGTTGGTCAAAATAACTGCTTCAGGATTTGGAATCAAGATGCTGTATGCTAGCTTGGTTTCCTAATGATTTTTGTCATGAGAAACTTAAAAATCCTTTTTCATGAACTTGGATACATTTAAAAACCTGTGCATATGCATAGAATAGTGGAAAAGCAGCACTGAGACCTAGTTACCAGGGCACGGTGAGTTTCCCTATTAAATGGGAAAACCAAAAAAGCCACATTTTAAAACTTACTAGCAGTGATGAAACTGCCTTCAGTAATATGCTTTTCACTGAATTTCACTGAATTTTTAGAGTTGGAAGGGACCGTAGAGATCATCTAGTCCAATTCCCCTGCTGAAGCAGGATTGCCCAGAGCTAGAGCAAGTCACTCAGGACTGCATCCAGGCGGGTCTTGAAAACCTCCAAAGGGGACTCCACGACCTCCCTGGGAAGGTCTTTCTTGCTTTTCACAGGGTATTCAGCACGCACTCCCGGGTAACTTTTTATGCAAAGGACTTGGGACTTGGCTACATGGGCATTATTTCCTCTTCCTCCCTTAGAACTGTTCACTGTGTAAGCAGCTCATGAAATTTCTAAATCCTACCTCATTTGCATTACAAGACAGGACAACAGAAAGCTTGGAGGAAGAAGCAGTTGTGCAAAGCTCTGTGGCAGATCAACTGCAAAGTCACTTCAGGATACTGAAGCCACAGAGAAGAGCTGGTCTCGATCTCTTTCAGTGACATTTCTGTTGTTTTTCTTTTTTCTTCTTTGCAACTCTCCTCTCTGTTGGAGCTTCTTGCATTTCCCATTCCTGTGTTATATCTTCTTTACGAGGACACATCCAATTTGGAGAAAGCAGCCAGCATACCAGTAGAGCCAGGCTTCTGCTAGGTGCATGTCTGTCCTGTATACAAATGCACACAGACCAGCAAGTTGAGTAAGGAATAAGGTGACAGGAAGGAAGGACAAGGAAAAAGGGAGAATCCTGCTAGGCCACCAGGAAATATCCATGTAAAATAAGCCAGATTGAAAGTATTACATTTGAATCATATCTGAATGAGGTCTATTGAAGTGAATGTTAGGGGAGCTGCACAAACACACAGGAGGACTTTTACTAGGAATTTTCCCCCAGTCTGTCTAGGGATTCTAATATTGTCAGGGGCATAAAAGTTGACATATTCACTTTCACCAACCAAAAAAACACCTTTCTCAACAATACCAAAAAGTATGAACTGTAATGAAAAATGGATTTCTTAAAACATTCAGAGGGAGGAACACGTAAAGGGAGGAAAAAAAAAAAAAGCTACCAAAGGCTAACCTAACAAATTCAGTTTGAAGGAAGTGGAAGTGTTTCCATCCACATCAAGGCCTCTGGACTGCCCCTAAACGCATCTCAATTGGATAACACATTGCAGTAAGACACAGTTATAAGGGTATGCATGGGGTGACTGGAACCAAATGGTTAAGTCTAAATTGTAACATAGTGACTGTAAATTGAGAAGAACAGTATTTTTTTTAACGTAGTTCTAGGCAATAAAAATAGATTGACCTTCCAAAGCTGCAAGGCTGACCTTTACAGTGGGGTGCAGCTAACGATTTTGGTGGTGAGAGGCCTGGAGCAACTGTCCCAGGTAATCTGCAACACACAGCAATGGGAAGGGCTGTCTGGTGACAGCAGTTCAGGTGACACCGTTCTTCAGCACAAGGGTGGTGGTTGGGGGGCTTTTGATTGCGTGGGGTTTTAGTCAAAAGTGCCCCTTAGTCAAAGACAGACCCTCCGAGTTTGCAGTCTCGCCCACACACTATATATAGCACGTCAAACCCAGCTGACAGCATGTCTTTCCTACAGCGCAGCCTATCGGGAAGGAGCCGGCTGCCGGGCCCCCGTGTGCGGCGGTAAGGCGGGAACGCCGGGGCAGCCCCGCGGAGCGGCGCATCCAGCCCGGCCGGGAGCGAGCGGCTGGGCCCACAGCCGGCAGCCGAGCTACGACAGGCCGCCTTTACAGTCACATTTCCCTCAGCGGAACGCCCGTTAAATCAACGGAGCTTTACTTCCAGGCGCCTGACCCCCTCGGCGGGCGGTCTCCCGAGCCGGTACGCGCAAGCGGTGCGTGAGGGCGCTGGCGGGGGCTGTGGCCGTAAAAGGCCAGGGGTAGAACATCAGGTACCGGCACCCGGCGCTCCCCAAAAGCCCGGATTCGCGGAGAGCCCAGCCGGCTCCCGGCTGCGTCAACCCCGAGGACGCGAGGTGGCTTCAGAGGAACGTCTCCCCTCAGGGCTCGCCGGAGGGGGGCGGGCCCAGCAGGGGCGGGGAGGGGCGGGGCGGGGCAGAGCCGCCTTGGCCCGGCCCGGCCCGGCCCCGCGCTCTCGCGGGAGCTGCGCCGGCGCCGCCCGTCTCCGTGGGCGGCCGCGGCGGAACCAATAAAGTTTGTTTCAAAAAAAAGCAAGAAAAGGGGAGGAAAAAAAAAAACCCAAACCAAAGCAGTGCCGCCGAGTCTGTCGCGGCTGCTGCCGAGTGCGCGAGTGAGTGCCCGCCCGCGGCCGCCGCAGCAGCAGCAGCAGGGGAGGGCGGACGGGCTGCTCCAGCTCCCGCCCCGGTTCCGCTCGGCCTCGGCAGCCGTCGCCCTCCGCGGGGAGCTGCGCCTCCGCCGCTCGGCGGGCCCGCTCGTGAGTATGGTGGGACGGCCGAGGCGGTCAGCGCTTCCCACGGAGGCAGGGCGGCGATGAGGGGCCTGGCGGCGACTCCCGGCAGCGCCGGGGCGAGCCGGGAGAGTGACAGGTGTCAGGCTCCCCCCCTCGGGGGCGGCTCGGGCCGGGGGCACCTCGGCGGCTCTGGCTGCGGGCCCGGGCCGCGCCGCGGGACGGGGAACTGCTGTGGGGTGCTGCCGGCGGCGGGCCCCGGCCAGGGGAGGGTTGGGTGGCTCCTGACAGCTCCTTCGTGCCCTCCCCGCCGCCCCTCGTCCTCTCGCTCCCCCGCGGCCGGGGAACATGTAAGCGAGACGGGCGGCGTGAGGCGTTCCCAAACGGCCGCCGTCCTCTCGGGGGTCGCCGCTGACATGTGGGTTTTTGTCTGTGTTCCCTTCACGGCAGGGCTCGCTTCTTCCTCCCCGAAGTGAGTCGCCTGGGGCGGGAGGAGCGCCGGGCAGACGGCCGCAGCCATGCCGAGCTTTAAGGAGACGCGGCTGCTGCACCTCGGCGAGATGGAGAAGCTGGATAAGACCCTCTTCAGGCTGGAGCAAGGTGGGTCGGGGGCGACGGGTTGAGGCCTCCTCAACCTCCTTCTCTTCCTCCTCGGCGGGTGAGAGGGAAATGGCCAAGAGCTCGTCACTTTCTTCGGGCAGTAATAGAAAAGGAAAAGCCTGAGGACTTTTTTCCTTGTTTTAATATGAAATAATTTCTGACAACGCTTGCTTCCACCACAGAGCTCTGTGGGCTCCTGTTGCTGTGACTCCTAAAACTCTTAAGAAATGAAGAGGAGATCAGCTAGGAGCCATCAGTCTTCATGGGAATGCAGTGCAAATCATTTTTTAGATAGGCTCTGCAGGACAGGACCTCTCCTTTAATAAATTACACTGAAGTGACCTGAAAAAGCCCTTATAAGTGAAGCTAATATTTATCTGCAATATGTTATACAACACTCAATCTTTACTGTTACGATTTTGAAATACACTGGTAATACTAACATTTTCCAAGCCTGCAGTATAGGGTTTCAGGGTATAGGATCTTTAGCTCTTCCTAAATCTTATCTTGCCTGTCAGATTTCTCATAGCCATGCTATGTTAGTATTCTGGCCGCATACTTGTAAGAGCTCTAACAACTTGGCTTTATTTCTCACTGGAAGTGTTCTTGTCTATTGGGAAAACTGAAACAGACACAACCAAACAAACACCAAAAAACCAATCCCACAAAACCAACCAAACCAAAAAACACCTCTCTAATTGGTCCTTTATTATGCTGGTCAGCAAATTCAGACTAAAGCTAAGGCTGTTCTCTCTAGGAACGATTTTAAATGATGCAACAGTTTTTATTACACGTTACTTTTGTGGGGTTTATTTCTTTATGTTACTGATCTAGGAACCTAATACCAAAGTGTTTTAGTAGAGGAGCAAGATTTTGGTTCTTGAGAGTAAGAATTCTCTTTAATTATATTGATTTCAAAATTTTCTGACAGCGTAACCTAAGAAAATGTCAGTAGTGAAGAAGTGTGGAATTAACCCTAACCTTATTAACTCATCCTTCCAGTTGTGGAAATTTTATTGGAAAGAGTCACACAGAAGTGCATGGCTATCAAACATTTAAAGTAGTAGCAGTCTCTAAGAGGGCATAGCTAATTTTGAGCACAGCATTCCTGATGTGTTTGGTATAACTGTTACAGGAAATAAGATATCAATGGTATATATCACTGTGCTCTAATTTTAGTAATCCCTGTAATAAAATGTCAGGACAGTACTGGGGAGAGTGTATTTAACCTTCCAGAAATTATTTTTTTGTGTGTGTGTAAGGTTTTTGTTCTTTTCCAGTAATTAAGGTTTATTTTACCTGACAAATATTCATATCCTAAAACTGTTGTTTTACATGGCAGTTCTGTTACAGTGGGGTTTATGTTAATAGAGAAACTGCAAGCTTGGTTATATTTGCATTTTAATGTATTTAGACATTTGAATTTTTACATTAGAGTCCCCATGACTCAACTTAAGATACTGAGACTTGCAATTGTTCTGGATTGGTTTTCTTATACTTTAATAATTCATCTGTGTATTAATAACTTTCTCTTTACAAATACTTAGGCTTTTTTTTTTTTACTTCCAATTTTGTAGACTGCTACAGCTAGTATACAGTTAACTATGGAACTGGCAAGTAATTCAGTAGAAGTGATTATGCACTTATACCTGTTTCAGTCATTTGAAAGGATCCTGTAATTAGTCATGCACATGATGGTGGCCCTCATACCTCCAAGTGGAACCCTATTCTGAAACCTATTGACTAAACTGAATTTTTCATATCCAATTGAAAATGCTACATTATGGGTTTAGGTCCTAATATTTTAACTTAATTTTGTTCTTGTTATCACAGTTATCTTAATCCTAAATAGTGCTCTCTCTGCATTTATGTACCTGCAGCACGTGTACAAAACTCCCTTTGATTTGTTGAGCTCTCTAAAGGGTTAACAATTTGTATATTGTAGCTTACACACATGTATATGTAATTTTACAGTTAAAAGCTTTAGTAATCTAGCGTCATATGGTGAACTTTCAATGGAGAATGAAGGGAATTGAAATAACTTCTGTTTCAAAATGTGTTTTTTTTTCAAATGTTTCTATGGGCCAACTTAATATATTGAGTTGGTAAATTTAAATACTTAAATATTACATAAACCAAAATCTGAATAAAATTGTATTGTGCTTCGCCGTATTTTGGTTTTAAGACTTTATATGGCAAAGAGGAACAAATTGGAAAGGAAACTGATAGTGTAATATAAGTGAAGGAAGCGGATTATATGTAAAGTGTGCAAAGAACATTAGGAAAGCACGGAGAGGTGATGGTGTAGAAATAATACCGTTCTACTGAAATTCTTGGCAGATATGTTGGTGCACCTTCTTAACATAATATCAAATTTTGATTTGCAGTTACAGAACAGAAATATCTAGTCCTCCTGGTAAAGTGATTTTATGTTTTTTTTGCTTCAGGTTTTGAACTCCAGTTCCGATTGGGCCCGACTCTCCAAGGCAAGCCCGTTACTGTATATACAAATTATCCAGCTTCTGGAGAAGTATTTGATCGGCAAAAGTTCAGGACATTATCATGGCACAATCCCACAGGAAAAGAAGATGACTCTGACAAATACTGCAAGCTGGATCTCCAAATTTCAGGGTCATATCAGTACTATTTCAGTCTTGGGTAAGTGAAATTCTGCACTTACAGACAAATGTAAATTGTTCCCTTAGTCCACAATTTAACCTGAAGGAATCACTGTTGAAAAATGCATGGGAAAAAAAGTTTTTATTTTTAAATTGTGAATGTGGGGCTTATCTGAATCTGCTAATGAAAGACAGTAGTTGTGGTGGTTGTCTAATACTTCCTGATGCAAAGATATTCTGGAGGCTATACATAGCAAAGTTGATCGATTTTCTGTGATTGTTGGAAAGGCAAGCCATTTTACAAGTTTTTCAAAGTCATCAGCATTCTAAGTATCTGAGTTAATTTCCGCTTTCTTCATTGACTTTGAAGGTTGCTTTTTTTTTTTTTCTTCCTAGCAAAGATGTTCTGGCACTCTTTGCTTCACATTCTTCACTTCCTCCTTTGTTTTACAGGGCAAGTGCAGAGGAGAATGCCAGTATCTCTAATGACAATAATTAGGTATTCTGAGGTTAAATTCCTCAGGCTTAGAGAGCAGTAAGCTCAGGTCTCTGTTGAGGATGGTGCTCCAAATGGAGGTCTTTGTATAAGATGGGTAGTCAAACTTTGTTTCTGTCAGTATCCTATAATGAGGAACCAGTGGTCTTGTCTTAGAAAATAACAAAGGTATCTCACTTTTGCAGAGAGTTTAAAGCTCTTTATCCCAGTTGTATTCTTGTAAGCAACTGGCATAAGTCCAGTAGAGAGAACATGCTGAAGAGATGAACATACCTTCAGTTTTTCACCTCTATTTTCTTCAGGTGCCCTGTACTCCTGTTCCCCACCTCCCCCCAACCACTGTATGGTGCTACTGTGTTTTAAAGTAGCTGTGCTTGTTGGATTCTCTTTTTGAAACTGACTGATACAATGAGTGTTTACCAATGAAAATTAATTTTTTCCTAGAAATGAAAAAAGTGGTGGAGGTTACATAGTTGTGGATCCTATTTTGCATGTCGGAGCCGATAATCATGTGTTACCTTTGGATTGTGTTACGCTCCAGACGTTCCTCGCTAAGTGTCTGGGACCCTTTCATGAATGGGAAGATAGGCTTAAAGTTGCAAAAGAAACAGGTAATACCAATACACATATTATGTTAAAGGTTATATGTTTTTGTTTTATGATCAAAAACTAAAGTAACACAGAAGAACTTCAGTGTAAATAGTTCTTTATTTTGTAGACTAAATATTTTCCACTAGATTTAATTTAGTTAACAGATTAAGCCAGTGAAATTATTAAAATATTTGCAGAGGTGCAAAAATTCAGGGGTTACCTGATAGGGGAAAACATTTTTGTTTCACTATTTTGATTTCAGATAGACTCGGAAGTTCATAGAACTGACAGGATGACTTTTACAGCTTGTGTTATGTCAGATTTCAAGGGGAAGATTCAGATTAATTTACCCTGGTAATTCCAAACACTAGCTTTAAGTACGTGTTATAACTGTAATTTATTATGCTTCTTTCAATTAACTTTGACTGAAATTTGTTTTTCTTAATAAATAAATGGCTTCTTATTACATAGGTTACAACATGATTCATTTTACACCACTGCAGAAGCTTGGACTGTCTAGATCGTGTTATTCACTGGCTGATCAATTAGAAGTAAATCCTGAATTTTCAAGCCATAATAAGAAGTGTACTTGGAGTGATATAGGAGCTCTTGTGGAAAAATTGAAAAATGAATGGAATATGCTTTGCATCACCGATGTAGTCTACAATCATACTGGTACGGGTTTTGTGTGTGTTAATAACTAGCTTTATCCTATAATTACTTTTCATTATTTCCCCTAACTTTCTCCCCTTGGACCTATCTTCTAGTAACTGTTTTAAGTAATTTAGTTGTCTTGGTTTTGAATGTCTTAAATCTTTACAGCTATAGTCTTTACAGCTATAACTGATATACCTCTGTAGCAGATGTAAATGAATTTAGTATTGTTACTGAAAGTGTGAATAGAGCCCTTATTACAGAGAAGTAATGAACTATGCATGTGTCTCTATTCTTATAATATGCTTTTTTATGATCTGCGATATGCAGATTCCATTAATTTCCGTGAGAGCTGCATTATGAATTATTTGGTGAACATAAACTGAGTACTTTCTTGTTAAACGGGGAATTGTTTTTGTAGCTGCTTAAAAGTAACTGCTGTAATTTGTATCTACAGTGTAGATAAAAACAGAATAGGGATCAAAGGGTTAAGCAGTGGAGGAAATGTTACAGCTCAGTCCCTAGGGAAAGAGATGGGGGGTGGGGAAGGGAGATAGTTTTGTGTTTGGGGTGGGTTCTTTATAAGCATAGATACACCAACATATTGGAGGCTTTACTTAATTGCTTTTTCTAGCTAAAGTTATCTGTTGTGCACTGAAGGACAGTGGGTTTTCTTCAGTATGATCTAATGAAATTTAAATTATAGTACTTGGACATTTGTAAGTTTGCTGATTGTTTGGATAAGTTTACTTTGATTATGTTTATAATGCAGTTTTCATTTTATCCAGTAATCCTAAAGATCCCAATAATTAGCATTCTCATAGCAGAGAGTACAACAGATAGTTATGTGTGTTGATGTTACAGTCCTTTAAGGCTTAAAGAAACACTCACAGGTATCTGTGAATTTCAAGTTTTACTTGCTTCAGTTCTTTGGTGTTGGTTTCTGCCAAACATTCCTATCCTGCAACACAGTGTGGGCCCTGTTGTTTGCCCTATCTGTTTGTTGAAAAGTTACTAAGTATAGTTATTGGCTCATGTCTGAGTGAATTAGGCTTTTAAACATTCTCCCAATTTGGGATTAAAAAGTTTCTTGCACTTAACCAACTAAAGTCCAGTTTCTCTCTCACACTTGAGATCCTGTCATCTTTTTATTGTGTATATTTGCATGCCACCGAGGAGAATGTTTTTATGGACAGAAATATCTAAACCTAAATTATTTATTAGACTCCAAATTGTATCTGAGAAGCAAAATGTTATATTATTACTTGGCTACATTTGTAGAAGGACTTTTCCAGGTTACATTCAGAGTTCAAAGTAATCTTCACTGGGATGGATGACTAAACATTTATACTATGGTGAAAGAATGTTGTGAAAGAATGAAAGAAGTGTCTTCTAACAGGATAGAAATATTCAAATGACCATGGTCCTGACTTACATCATTAACCAAGGTGTACCTGATGGTTTTGTTTCCATTTTCAAACTTTTAAACTTGATTTTTTCCCCCCTTGCTCTTTGTTGTTTATAATCAAAACCTCATGATTTACAACTGACTCCAAACTTTGATAAATGCCAAATTTAGCATAAGCAGAACAATAGATTGATACATGTTTGGGTAAGGAATAATGTTGTACATGCCTGTGGAGGTGAAACATTTTGGGGCTTTTGAAATAAGAAAATAGGCAAATGGTTTTGGGGATTCTTTTTGTCTGGATCTTGATTATATGGAAATTTAGCTTTACCTTTTTTGGTATTTAAATTAACAGTAATTGCTAATAGTTATATTAGTTCCTTCCTGCACAGTAGGGTGATGAATTGTGAGACATGTTTCGTGGAATATAGAAGATACAAAATGCATAGTCAGCTATTCTGAGCAGATTATGGACACTTGAGCATTGTTATTAATTCTGCAGCATGTCTTCATTAAAAGCTTAAGTTGTCTCACAGTAAATCCCCTAATCCTGGTAATTCTAACAGCTCATGACCTTCAGTATACAATGGTTGTATTTGTTGGTAGTTTGTTTTCTACCTGAGACCACAGTACAAAAATGACACTGGTTCCACTCTGTTTCTGTTGTTAAGTCAGAGAGCTGACTTTCAATATTAAGTGGTTAAGCTGAGGTGTTTGGTTTTTTACACAGGAATGGGGAACAGGCTGCTTGCACAGCAGAGAATGGTGACAATCAGTTTTTGGTGTTAACATCTCTGTTAACATCTCTCTTATGAAAGCCAGCATCTATAGCCTGACTTCAAAAGTAAAGTAGATGCATGTGCTAATATTAAATATAGATGCACCTTTGGCACGTTAGCAGGACTACCGTAGCTAAACTTGCAAACCCTGTCTGGTAACTAGGAAGAAGTCCTAGTTACCAGTACCTTTTTTGGCCTGCTATTTCCTTCACAGTGTTCAAACACCATCAAATAAGAAATACTGTGTTCACTGGCATTTACTGCTCACCAGGAGATAGAAAAAGGAGAGTAGTTTTTTCTTTTCTGAGCTTTTAGCAGCTGTAATAAAGCATAAAGTAATAAAATCAACTGAAATAAATTGTATTTTCTTTGTCTTTCAGAAGAGGCCATATTGTCTATTTGCAATTTAACACTTCAGTGAATCCTACTTCCAAGCACTTGACTAATCGCATCAAACACCACCTTTTCTCAGCTTTATAATATATAGTATCCATACCAGATTTAGTGGAAGGCCTGTTGACTTTTCTTTTGGCACGATTAGGACCTTAGATATAAATTACATATTGTCTCTTTAGAATTAATTTACTCATTAAAGTCCCTTACAGTAAATCATGGGCTTTGATAGATGAATCAAGCAAGCTAATTTAGCTTATTTAAGACTTCTTTTTTTTTTGGTCAGAAGTAGTATATGTATTTAAAAAAAAAAAAAGGAGGGGGAATCTGGCCTCAAACAGCCTTTAACAGCCTGAGTTTATTACTGCTTTGTGTAACTTTGAAATAAATATGGTGGTTTTAGTTGTATGTGGCATTTGAACCATGAAGATCTTAATTTCCAGAAATGGTGTGACCTTATAAACATGGAATTTTGCCATGTTCATAATGGTCCTGAGCTGTAATGTAGGCGGGTGCTCAGAAGAGCTGTTAACACTATAATCTGAGAGAGTACACTCTTTCCTCTCCCTCTGATGTTTTTGTTTGAACTTCTTTGAACTAAGCAGACTTGGGTTTAGGTATTAATTGTTGGTATAATTTTGGACATGTTAATAGCTCCTTCTTTATGTTTCCAATATAATCGTTACAGATTTTCCCTTGTGTGAAGTACTACTACTGTTTTTCTAAAACAATAGATTAATAAAACATGTTCTGTGAAAAATTTTTTAAAAACCAAACATCTAAAACCTGAGTATTTTTTTGGTTGTTCTTATACACTCTGTGCTTTTTTTTTTTAAACATTTAGTTTTTCAATAGCAGAGATTCATTCAGAAGAATGTATGAAAATTATCTTCAGTTAAATTGTGTTTAGGACAGTTCCAAAAATAGAAAGAAATGAACTTTTGAGGATTTTTTCCTCATTGTCGTACTTCCAAAATCAAAATTCTCTCTGCTATTTTTATATTTACTCCTGCTGCTGCATGCACATTACTGCCTATATTAGAATATCGCACCCATTTTCTAGTGAAGACTCCTTACCTTCTCGGAGTTAATTCTTAATGTTCAGGGATATCTTTTGGTGCTTGTTGATGCTGTGGGGGAAGTTTAGAAAATAGAGGCAGTGGAGTGGAGTGTTTGATCTGAAGTAGTGTTCCATTTGCATGCACCAGACAGTGCACTCATCCTCCTGCATAAGACTCGGCGGCATCACTTCCCACTGCTCTGCTTCTTATGAGGTACACAACAGTGCTGCAGCTAATCCTTTCTTCAAAGGTCCAGTTAGCTACATTTTTCATTAATTATTTCTTGGGCAGTGTGTATGCCCTCTTGCTCTCTGTCTCTATGTGGTTAACAACTGATAGTTAAGAATATTAAAAGATAAATAGCTTGGGCCATCTTAAGTCTTGGTTTGGCATATAGGTTTGGCTTTTAACACAAAAGAGCACTTCATTTGATGTATTTCCTGCAACAAAAATGTAATTTCTATTACTGGGGGTTTTTTTACTGTTTTAGAATTGGGGGTACTATTGCATATTTTTGTGTAACAAAAATATTTCTTTGCAGTCTATGCAGCTGCATTTGTTGCAAAACAAATGTCTATCAGCAATGAATACCTCTGTGTAAGACATAATTTTCTACTGGCATGGAACTTTAGTTGAAATGTGAACTAGCTATACATGCCTCAACTTCTTAGTATTAAGACATTTGTACAAAGCAACTAAGAATTCACCTATTCAGCTTGTGTACTTAATCTTTTTTTTCTTCTTCTTCCCTTCTGCCTCTCCCACCTCTGTCACCTTTGCTTGAATAAGCAACAAACAGTGAATGGCTCAGGATGCATCCAGAATGTGGCTATAATCTTGTAAATTCTCCTCACCTGAAGCCGGCTTGGGTTTTGGATAGAGCTCTGTGGCACTTGACCTGTATGGTGGCTGATGGAAAGTGTACTACTAAAGGGGTCCCTCCCTTGATTGAAAATGATCATCACCTGAATGTAGGTGAATAAGGACTAAGTATAAGCTAATGAATACTATGAATAACTAATTAAAACCTTATTATTTCTAAAGCTGTGGAAATGCACAAGAAATGGTTTATAATTTGCAGTTATATTTAATCAAATAACCCTTTACTCCCTAAATATTCCTTTCTGAACAATTCATACAAGCACTTAGCTCTTCCTAAATATATCAATTTCAACATTATTAACCAACATTATTCTTATTTTTGCAGAATATCCGTAAAATAATTTGGGAAGATATATATCCAAAAATTAAACTATGGGAATTTTTCCAAGTGGATGTTAACAAAGCAGTTCAGCAATTTAAAACCCTTCTTTCTCAAGGTAAAGGAAGAGTATGTTGCTGGATCACATGGATTATGTATTTATAGTTCAAGCAACTTATAGGTAAACTTAAGATGGAAAGTAAAATAATTTTTTTGCTATGTGAGAAATCTATTGTGCTAATCTAAGCATACAAGCATGCTTTTGGGGTAGTAAAATTTTTGAAGACTTTCCACCCCTTCAAAGCCTTTATCTACCAATATCTTGCTTATGGCAGAATTATAAAAGTTGTCTATCTGTTCAATGTAATGCCTATTTTTATTTTATCAATACTCTTTTTTTCTATCTTGTTCTTAGGCAAAATGAGCACTAAAACTGATCCTAATCAACATCTTCAAATAATTCAGGACCCTGATTATAGACGATTTGGCTGTACTGTAGATATGAATATAGCATTGGCAACATTCATACCGCACAGGTATTTATTGATTAGAAGTTAAAAATCACAAGTGAAGTTAAACTTGCAAAACCAAATAAATTAAATTATTTTTAGAGATTGGAAAACTCTAATTTTTCATTCCTTTTAGTTACATATACTACATGTTTTAAAAGGAAATTATTCTAATTGTTCTCTGCTTTTAATGTCCTCCTAATAAGCAATGGACCAGCTGCAATAGAAGAATGTTGCAACTGGTTTCGCAAGAGGATTGAGGAACTGAATGCTGAGCAATACAGACAGACTAATCACCATCAAGAGCAGGTCTTAAAATTACTGTGTGTTAATGCTGAAGTGTTTTAAATTGCAAATAAATGCAAGCATTTCAATAATGCACAATTTAATTACTTCTAGGCTGTCAATTGTCTTGTGGGGACTGTGGTTTATGAACGGCTGGCTGGTAATGGTCCTAAGCTGGGTCCTATCAGTAGAAAATATCCTTTAGTTACCAGGTATTATTATTTTTTAATTTCTTTGTTTGAAAGTATTCGAATCTGTCTAGGAAGAATGAGTTCAAAGTTCATTAGAAGTATATGTTTATAGGTACAAGTGTGTTTTCTTTCCCCTGGACAAGTGCCACTTAATGAATTGACTGTCTTTTTTTAAGCAACATCAATAAACAAATGAGATCAGAGACCATGAAGGAATACTTGGAGCACATCAAAGAGATGTAGTGCAAATTTCTCTTTTAGGCGGAAGAGGGATGGAACTAGGAATGTTTCCTAGTTTGACCTTGAAGCCACTCATGTATCTGAAGAGCCTGGGCTCTAATCTTACACTACCAGCTGACACCAAGATAGTGGCAGCACCTATCCTTTCTCCTGCAAGGCATGCTACAAAATAGAAAGCTCCCCATCTTTTGTAGTCTAGCAGCTGTTTTTTTTTTATTTATGTCTGTTTTATCTACAAGGAAGTTCATAGCAGATATTTTAATTTCAAAGACAATGAATTTTAGCTTAGGTTACCTTATGACATTGTTTGCTTGGTGAGTTTTTTAATTGCCTGTCTATTCCATAGGTATTTTACTTATCCATTCAAAGAGCTAACTGTGGAGGAAGAAGAAAGTATGATACATCAGCCAGATAAGGCTTGTTATTTTATGGCTCATAATGGCTGGGTTATGGGAGATGATCCTCTTAGAAACTTTGCAGAACCAGGTTTGTAAAAGAGCTTCGAACCATCTTATCAACCTCCTGATATTCTAGCCATAGCAAAAAGAGTTTTTATTGTTCTTTAATCTCTTTTTCATAATGTATTCCTATGAAACTGCAGAATAGCAGACAGATAGTCAGTTTATAGCACTTTTATTTCCTATTCAGCATACAGATCAACTGGAAGATCTGGGATTTGAGGTATAGTTTTGCAAGATTTTAGAGGGAAATCGCCAGCTTTCTGCGACTTACATGTTGTAAATAGTGTGGGCTTTTGGTGGTATTGTTTATTTGTTTTTTAAATGATATTACTGCCATTGTCAAAGATATGATTTATATAAAACAGAAGTCATGTTGACTGATGATTTAAGTCTTTGTCACAGTTAAAACTCCATCAGTATAGCCAGTGCAATAAGCATATTACAGATGAACTGAGATTTAAATGTTGGGGGTTTTTTATTGATTGCATCAAAAAGAAGGCATAAGTAGTACATGAAACTAGACTAGATAGAAGATAAATATTTACCCTTCTCACAAAATTTATGGACTCTGACTATTTAAGTGACCTATCTGTGTAAGTACTCAGGAAATTTACCTTATATCATCACAGTCTGCTGCTAACAGAAGGTAAAATTTTAATTTGTGGCTGTGGAAGTTTATTTATGGTAACACAGATGCATAGATGCATTTTTTTTAATTTGGCTGGTATAAACAACCAAACTCCTGGTTTTGTTCATTTGTTTGCTGGTTTTGGTTTGGTGTTTTTTTTCCTCAACTACAGTTTTATACTACTTTGAAGAATTAAAAGGAATTGTATTTCAATCTGAAGATTTATTTCAGTATCACAACAGAAGTTAAATATTCCCTTGGAGTAGTCTGAAATTATACATCCATGAGGGTGTATAGATTCTGAGTTGGTATGGTTATTGCTAGAGTTGTTACTCTTCATTCCAGTGTTCTCCTACTCTTCAGCAATAGAAAATTAAATTTTCATTCTGGTGCACATTCTATGTAATAGATATGCACACTATAGTGAATTTCTTTCCCTTGCAGGTTCAAACGTTTACTTGAGAAGAGAGCTTATTTGTTGGGGCGACAGTGTGAAACTGCGTTATGGTAATAAACCTGAAGACTGCCCATACCTCTGGGCACATATGAAAAAATACACTGAAATCACTGCCAAATATTTCCATGGTGTTCGTCTTGACAACTGTCACTCAACACCTATTCATGTAGCTGAGGTACGAAAATTAAGCATGTCTGTTATAAAGCAGCTTCTGTCTGTGAAATAAGTCCTACACAGTTGCTACAAAATCTGCTGGATCTACATGTGTGAATGAATCCTCCTTGTATAAGCAAAGTTTCATGACACGTGATGTTTAGGTATGGTTTCAGCTACTCTAAACGGTTAGTAGAGGGGTGCAGCTATTGTATCTTTTAATTCTCCACTTTAGCTGAAATATTGTGGTTGCAGATGGTCGTGGCTAACATTTCCTTCACGTAACTATGGACTTAGTGCAATGACTGCCAGTATCCAGTGTGTCAGTTGTAGCTGGGGTCATTGCCAACACTTGTTTGAAAGTCTTAGTGTTTGTTTGCCATATATATTTTCCTCTTGCTGAATTAAACAGGAAGTGGTTTACTTCCCAGAATTTAAAAGTTGATAAAGAACACCTGCAAAAAGTTTAGCCTGGCAAGCTTACTGCTAACATTAGTGCTTATTGTTTACCATGGAGCTGACTACATCCAGAAATTGTACTTGGTAAATCAGCCTTAAATAGATTTGAGTCCTGCAGCTTTTTAGTACTTAGTCATAGCTTGGTTTCAGAGCTTACCTAAGTCTATGAAGAGCTCTCTAAAACAAGTTTTGTCCATACAAAAGTTTTAAGTGCCTCTTAAATGCAGCCATTTCAAAACTTCTTTCATTTATTGTTACTGCTTTTGGAATGACAGTTTCATAGGCTTAAAGGCAAATCCTCAGATTTTTTTACCTGAACAGATATCTCTTTTATCCAGCCTTTGTTCTTGCATTTTGAGTTAAGATTTTGTTTAAAAACAAAGTTGTAATTATCTTGAGGTCTTCAGGGAATTTCCTAGAATTACTCAGTCCATTAATTACATCAGTAAAACATAACATGTTTTTATGAATGGTACCTGTTATTAATGTTTTTAATGAACTGCATATAGGAACAACTCATTTGTGTTAGTTTGTGGTGTTAATGATTGCATACACAAAGCTGACAATGGATGTCTTGCATTTAAATGTGTTATGATCTATAGGAGATGCTAGCAACAGCCAGATCAGTCAGACCTAATCTTTATGTGATAGCTGAACTCTTCACGGGCAGTGAGTACATTGACAATGTTTTTGTCAACCGCCTGGGAATTACCAGCCTGATTAGAGGTACAATAAGCAGTTGAAAATTATGTAGGATTGTCATGTATGGTTTGGAGTTTTAATGTGAAACTAACATTGGTATGCTTTTTTTTCCTTACATATTCATGTTCTTTGCTTATGCAATTACCTTTTCTTCTTCATGTTCTATTTAACTTCTGTGTTGTGTGCTAATTCTTGATTTTGCTTATGTTTGAGTGTCTTCTTCTGTGTAACAACTTTTTTGTTCCTTAATTTTGGCTTTCTGTTTGTCTTTGCTGCATGGCATTTTCCTATTGTCTGATCCCTGCCTAGCTTTGAAACTTGTCCTTTTTTGTATCTACTTTTCCCTTTTCTGTGGCTTTTTTGGCTGTGCTTTTTGCAGTACATGCTGGACACAGCTAGAAAATTGCGAGGCGATTTGTATGTAGTGGCTGAACTGTTCACAGGAAATGAGGAGCTGGACAATATCTTTGTGAATAGGCTGGGCATTACCTCCTTAATAAGAGGTAGGCTTGCTGCATGTGTGGCCTCTTTCCAACAAGAGATTATAGATGACGTGCTTTCTCCAAGGAAAAGGTTTCTTCTGGATCATGCACTTTTAATTTCATACTCTATGTAATCGGCACTGCAGGTTTTTTATTGTGACTTTTTTGATACTCAGCAAAAAATACAGTAGTAGCTGTAAAATAAGGCATCCTGCATTAGTTTACAGAAGGTTAAATATTTCACTCTCATTGTAGCAAGAGAAGATGTGATGGCACAGTTCTGCTATGCAAGTGCTGCATCATGTCTGATGTTTTTGTTGCATGAGTTTCTTAAAGCCTATGAGAGTTTCAGGTCGCTGCTTTTTTTTCTCCCTTTTTCCCTCTTTATCTTTTCCTACCTTAATATCTTATAGTAAATAGAATAGTCCAAGGCTGTGTATCTCCATTGGGGGGTATAGTTATATATGTGATATCATTTTATTATTTTTTTTAATGACTGAGCACAACAAACTAACAATTGTAAAATGCTACATTAACTTATTTGTGTATGTTGTATTCTACAGTAGTTATTGTTATGCAAACACTTACCTATTTTGTTCTTTAGAGGCAATGACTGCTTATAATAGCCATGAAGAGGGAAGGTTAGTTTATCGTTTTGGAGGTGAACCTGTTGGCTCTTTTGTTCAGCCACGTTTGAGGCCTTTGATGCCTGCTATTGCTCATGCACTGTTTATGGATATTACACATGACAATGAATGTCCAATTCAGGTGAGCACCTAAACCTAAATCCAAAGTTTACATTTAATGTTTTCTGAATTGATATTTGTGAGCCATGGGAGGGCCTGGTGCAATCTAGATTTTTTCCTGAGTAATATTTAGGAAAATGTATTTCATGTCTTCAAGTTTTCATGCAGAGAATAAAATTTTATAACATCTCCCTCTGATGTTCAACATCTTGTCATTCGAGGGAAAAAGTACATAAAGCTACTTAAAGAGCTGCTTTGATTCTTTCATTCCAGCTACTATGAGTCGTTCTGTCTCTGCTTGTTAACCTGTCTCCTAAGTTCCCGTTTTACAGGAGACAATAAGAGAGAATGGTGGGAACTGGAGTGCTTATTTTTGAGAGTTTCTCTTAAGTTGCTTTTGTTAGTGTGTGTGTATGGTAATTTTTTCAATAATCCTATTATGATTGAGAAAATGATGATCATGTGATGAACAATTCCTCTGTTAAACTGAGTATGCTGAATTGGGAGGGATTAATTATGTCTCAGATTCACTATTTATTACCTATTTATTTTTTAATCTAGCACCGATCTGCACATGATGCCCTTCCTAGTGCGATGATTGTTTCCATGGCATGCTGTGCTACAGGAAGTACCAAAGGCTATGATGAACTAGTACCACACCAGGTATGTGTCTGCAGTTTAACTCCTAAGTTAATTCTAAAAATGTAAATGTATGTCCTAGAACAACAAGAATAAAGTTTAGCTTTGTTTATTTGAAATTCCAAGCAGTTTACTAGCTGGCATTACTTTGGATTCTCCAATTTCATATGAAACTTGAATTGATTATGTAATTAAGAACTGCAGCTGTTTTGTTTGGTTTTATCTTTTTTTTTTTTTTTCCCCAGAGTCGTTGATATTTGCTTAAGTCTTAATTTCTTTACAGATCTCTGTAGTGTCTGAAGAGAGGTTTTATGCAAAATGGAATCCAGCAGCACTACTGTCTCCTGGTGAAGTTAATTTCCAAACAGGAATTTTAGCAGGAAGGCTGGCCATGAACAGGCTGCATCAGGAGCTAGGGGCTAAAGGCTTTAATCAGGCAAGAAGTGAGGGTAACATTGCAATTTCTTCATATTTATGTTCTGAGCGAGCACAGTTGCAATGATATCTCTTTTCTAGGTGTATGTAGATCAAGTTGATGAAGATATAGTAGCAGTGACAAGACACTGTCCTAACACACACCAGTCTGTTGTGGCTGTAAGTCGAACTGCTTTCAGGGATCCTAAAACTGCCTCCTACAGTAATGAAGTACCTGAAATGTGTATCCCAGGTAATCAGATTTCTTTTCAACAGGTGTCAGGAGTACAAAACATTCAAGTTATTCTAGTTCCATACCTTTTAACTTGAAACACATGAAATCAATATGAGAATTTTCAGTATATACTGCCCCTTTTATATGTACTAATGTGTGTGTGCCAAAAGTGGTTAAAGAAACAATAGCAAACTTACCTTGCTTAGGGTTTTCCAAGGCATTCTTGCTGTAAGTTTCCCATGAGAGTGCAGTTTTATTTACTGTCTTGTTTGTAACCTGGTAACAAATAGAATAGAGAAATATGGTTAAATTTACAAAGTTGGGAGGTTTACTATTTATTAAGTGTTAGACCAGAAAAAAAGCTAAAATTTGTCAATGCCATTGCTATCCAGCTTTCTTATATATGGCTGGTTTTGTGGTTTTAAAATACAGTTTAAGAAACAACATTGTACTGCATAAGTTATATAAAGAGAATATAGGTAATACATACATAATATTAATTTAATATGTGACGTATTTACTATACTTAATAGTAGCAAAGTATAACAAGTTCTACATATTACCTGGATACACTTCTGAAGAGGAGCTTTCAAAACTGGCTTTTTACATATCCTCAGTTCTTGGTATGCATGTGTGTGCCTGTTTTAAAGTCAGCCACATTATATAAAGACACTTACAAGTGGCTGCAAGACTTGTATACCTTAGTTTGTATGTTGCTGAAAGGATAGAGAAAATTGGAATATTTCAATAATAATATAACTTTTACACTTTTGAGAGAAGTTTGGGAACTAATCTAACACAGTCTCCTAAAAGATAATAAGGAAACTAATAGAGCTGGTGATCAGTAAAAGGTTGTAATTCACTAATTATTGACTGCTTTTTATGCTTAATTTATTACAAAAAAACAATTTCAGTTTTAAATACAATTCAGCCAATGAATGTGTAATGGATGTTTATAGGATATTTAAAGTGCTTCCCCGTTGTTTTTTGTTTTTTTTTGTCACATTTGGTTGTTCTTTAGCTGTACAACAACTGAGACTTGTATTTAGGTTTTTTGGGTTATGTTTTGCTTCTTGTTTTCAAAAGATTCACTTTAAATTAAATGTATCTTAACAACTGCAAAATGATTTAACTCCTTTTAGGAAAAATAGAAGAAGTAGTACTTGAGGCTAGGACTGTTGAGAGAAGTGTTGGTCCTTACAGAAGAGATGAACGCTTTATAAATGGATTGCCTAATTTCACAGTGGAACTCAGAGAGCATATCCAGGTAATTAGGCTCTTTCAGCCATGTTCTGATGTAGTATTTTGTAATTTGTGGTAAATATATTAGAAAAAAAAGACACTGAATTTCAGTTGCAAATGTGTTTTCTTTTCTAAGATTAAAGACAGTAAAATTATAAAGCAAGCTGGAACTGCCATAAAAGGGCCAAATGAATTTGTTCAAGAAATAGAATTTGAAAAATTAACACCAGGAAGTGTAATAGTATTCAGGTACGTTATTATAATTGCCAAATTGCTGTGTTAGTTAAAATAGAATGATAGCATTCTTTATTTTGAGACTTGGGAATAGCTATTCTAAGGGCTGCATTTCTGTAAGTTATGTATTCATATTTACAGAGTTAGTCTTGACCCAAAGGCACAAGAGGCTGTTGGTGTACTCCGCAATCATTTGATCCAGTTCAGTCCTCATTTTAAATCTGGAAGTCTTCCTGATGATCATTCAGCACCTATATTAAAAACACTATTTTCTTCGTGAGTATTCTTTAACTTTCTGACTAGAACTGAGAGCGCTACAGGGGGAGCAAAGAACAGTCTGTAAAGTCAAAACAAGGCGGGTTTTACATTACTACAGATGGATTTAGACTGTCAGAGTGCAATAAAAGCTCCGAGATATTCTTGTTATGTTTATAATACTAAGCAGCATTAATACTTAAAAACTTCCCAGGCTCTTTTTTTCATGTTCCGTATAATTGCTGCTTAAAGTAGATTTACTCACCCAGAGTGCTTGTCAGTATTGGTGTATCGCTGTTCGGGGTTTGTACTTAATACTGTGTTTCTAAATAAATACTGAAGATTTGAGCAGAACATCTCAGAACATCTGAAAAATCAGGCTCTTAATGTCCAAGATCTAAGAGGTGAGAGAGTTGTATATATTTAATTATTTTAATCTAAGTCTGAAGCTAGAATTTTTTGTGAAAGCCTTCCTCTATTTCCCTACTAATGTTGCTCTTGGGGTTGGAAATTCTTTTTTCTCCGCTGTTTTTTCAGTATTGCATCTAAACTAACTTTGGCTGACCTAAATCAAGTACTGTATAGGTGTGAGGCAGAAGAACAGGAAGATGGTGGAGGTTGCTACAATGTGCCAAACTGGTCACCCCTGAAGTATGCAGGCCTCCAAGGTAATACTTTCAGCATTCTTTTTTTCTGTCAAGAAAAAAAAGTAAAATAGAGCAGCTCAATCTAGATCATGCCTTAATGCTGTGGTATGGTTGGTGCCATTGTTTGGATAAAAACCAGTAAAGCTGGTTCTGCTTGACCATGCTACTAATCAGTGTTGTACCCAGGAAATCACAAACTGAAACAAGAACCCTCATTCTCAATGCTCTGGGCTGCAAAATTAAGTTTCAATATGTGTGTTAATACCAATGCCCCTCGCTTTTAAAATAAAAAGAAAATACATACACTTCTGGTGAAAAGTCACACCAGTTAAAATGGTAGGCATTACTAGATTACTGAGGAGTGTTGATGACCTATTAAATACATGAATCCCATCATGCTAGTTATTCCACAGTGGTCTTCATAACTGTTACATAGAGGAAATTACAGCTGAGTTTATTCTAATTCATTCTGCAAATTTAGGGAAGTAATACAGTTAAATCCAGTTAACATATCTGTTGCTCTGCACTTTTTCCTTCTGAATTGTAATTGCTGTTTGTGTATAATGATGTGTCTTTTAATATAGTGTTGGGTTTGTATCTTCAGGGTTAATGTCAGTGATGGCAGACATTAGACCAAAGAATGATTTGGGTCATCCGTTTTGTGATAATTTAAGATCTGGAGACTGGATGATTGATTATGTCAGTAATCGTCTCATTTCACGTGCAGGAGCCTGTGCAGAAGTGAGTAGAAAAAAAATACTTATTTGTTAACTTTGGTGTTTTAAATTACTAGCCTGTTTCCTTTTCAATTATGTGTTTATTTTTAAATCAATTCTGCCTGTAACATTTCTTGTCTAGGGAATTTGTTCCAGGAGAGTAAACTGTTAATATTTTTTTCTTCCCTCTCCTCAATCTTGTTTAAGAGTAGATTGCCCAGGGAAAGTGAAAAATATGGAGGGCATGGAGGGGTTGCTAATTCTTACATAAAGGCCTGCAGGGGTCCTTCCCTTTGGTTTATTACTTTTCCTTAAATAAAAAGGAATTAACTATTATTTTTTTTAAGTACTTCAAAAAGAAGGCCTAAATACTACTGAGGTATACATGGTGATGATACAGTTACAGTAAGATTGCGGATTCAAAGAGAAGATGGGAATTAATGAGATTCAACAGGTGAATGCAACAGGTGGTCAAGCATAACTGGGGTGTAATAAATGTGCAATACCTGTGACAAATACTTTAACTAGGTGGATCCTGAAAGCACTGGTTTTTGAACCAGTCATTCTCCATTCTACCAGTGTAGAATAGAGAGGGAGAATGAGCAGGGAGGTCATTCTCCCTCTCTACTCTGCACTGGTGAGGCCACAACTGGAATACTGCATCCAGTTCTGGGCTCCCCAGTTCAAGAGGGACAGGGAACTACTGGAGAGAGTCCAGCGTAGGGCAACAAAGATGATTAAGGGATTGGAGAACCTCCCTTATGAGGAAAGGCTAAAGGAGCTGTGACTCTTTAGCTTGCACAGGCGAAGGCTGAAGGGAGATATTATGTATGTTTATAAGTATCTAAAGGGTGGGTTGAAGGANNTCTTTTCAGTGGTTTCCAGCGATAGGACAAGGGGCAATAGGTTCAGGCTGAAACATAAGAAGTTCCATTCAAAAATGAGGAAAAACCTCTTTACAGTGAGGGTGACAGAGCCCTGGAACAGGCTGCCCAGGGAGGGTGTGGAGTCCCCTTCTCTGGAGATTTTCAAGACCTGCCTATTTGCAGTCCTGAGTGATGTGCTCTGGGCGTTCCTGCTTTAGCAGGGGAGTTGGACTAGATGATCCCTAGAGGTCCCTTCCAAATCTGACAATTCCAGTTCCAACACTAATATTGCCAAGTTCTAATTATATTGTATTTTTATAGGTTGGTAAATGGTTGAAGGCTATGTTTGTCTACCTAAAGAGAATTCCACGTTACCTTATCCCATGTTACTTTGACGCCATATTAGTGGGTGCATACACAACCCTTCTGGATGTGGGATGGCGTCAGATGTCTAGGTATGCTTGGCATATCACAGCTATAGAGGTATCTGTGTATATTTGCACCTTTAAGTTTTATCTACTGGAGAAATAATTGGAGTATTTTCATACTCATCCAATGTAAAAGAGTAAAATTAGTAATGAGTATCAAATAACTTCTGACAGTGGTGCTTTGGAAGGCTGAGAGTTCAGATGTCTATCCAGTGTTTGAATTTCTAACAACTGTTTGCGTTGTGCAGTAGCAGAAGGAAACCTTAAGCCAGCATTTCTTTGCCAGGCTTCAGAAACTCTTTTTTTTGCGATAATTCTAGTACAACTGTAATGATTCCTTAAAGTTCAGGGAAAAAAGGAAATACCAGCTTGTACTTGATGCTCACGCTTTGTTCACCGTTCCTTCTCTAACACAGCTAAACAGCCTTCATTATCTGAGCACTTTGCTTAGTTCTTGAAATAACTGTTTAATCTCCACTATCTGCTTCTCCTTTGTTTCTGGCAAGAGGAAAGGAGGTTGATGTTGTGGAGGCTTTATTCTAGCTATGAACACTTTGAACAAATCAGTTTTGCTTTGTAAAAATATAGATGTTAAAACAAGCAAGAATTTGGCATGGCTGTGAAATCATCTGGAAAGTAGTATGTTTTATGAAAATGCTTGGAGATTAATTAGTCAGGAATGCGGGTTGTGTTATTTTAGACAATTGTTAACCGATTTATTGAGTTACAGTTTATATATATATATAAGAATGTGTCAATCTTTAAAAATACTGACTAGGTTTGGTTGAAGCTTTTGTTCAAAGTAAAATATCTCTCATTGTATTTTTGAGGTCTTAACATCTTGTATGGTAGCATCAAGTAAACGAAACCAATTTTCTTTTGTTTTCCCTAGAAATTTGACATAAACATTCCCACTGGCAATAATAAATAAAAATTTAAGGCTAACTTTTGGCATTTATTTTTGGGGGAAAAATATCATTTAAAAATTAAAGCTTATGTACAAAATTAGTTAATGTCAAATACTAATATTAATTCATTGTTAGTTTATTGTATTTATTATGCATACTATTTATAACAGTCTTCTGTAAATGACTGTAAATTTTATAAACATATTGCTGAATGCTAAGTTATTTTAATTATGTTAAATTACAGCTTTGTGCAGAATGGATCAACATTTGTTAAACACCTTTCCATGGGTTCAGTTCAGATGTGTGGGATAGGAAAATATTCTTGCCTACCAGACTTGTCTCCTTCCTTACATGATGTTCCGTATAGGCTGAATGAGATTACAAATGAGAAAGAACAGTGTTGCGTTTCCTTGGCAGCTGGTAAGTGAGGACAACATTTAAAGAAAAGTCTGGATTTGGTAACTATATTAAAATTGTATCCATTGTACTTGGGATCCCTATGTCAGCAACCGCTTACAACATATAGGTAGTATTTTACTCACTTTACCTCCATGTTTTAATTTGTGTTTAAGATAAATATTTGCCCATATTAAAAATATGGGAGTTTTGTCTAGCAATGCTTCTTGGGGACAACCATTTTGTTACTACTATCAGGCAGCGGGGAGCCAATAAACACTCTATTTAGAAATGGCTTTGGCTGTATCCACTTTTTTCCTATATGTTCTCTTTTTTTCCAGAAGACTTACTTGAGTTCAATATATTTAGCATAACAGGACCTAGTTTATCTTTTTTTTTTTTTTATGCATGAATTTAAGAATTGTTTTGTAATGGAGTACCGGGGTGAATTTATTGTTTACAAGTTCTCAGAAAAAGAACCATTAGCAGACCAGAAGAATGCTTGATATGAAACTGTTTCCAAAATGAAAGAGCATAAAAGCAGTCAGCAAATAACATTTATACCTCTGAATGTTCTGCCAGCATCTGGCAGTCTTTGAATTGGGCACTTTCCTATGTCTCTATCTTCTCTGTCTAGTGGCTTAGAATGAATTTATTTTTGTTCTGACTTGGTCCATGTCTTTTCTGAAACCATAGAAACTTTTAGTATTACAGATTCCATGGCATTTGTCTCACTAGAGTGTTTATTTTCTCTTTTATGCTGTCTGTCTTCCTCTCATGGAAATTTATTGCTTTTAGTTTCTGGTTTTTAGTAACATTCCATTTGCCTGTTTTAATGTTACTTAGAAGCACAATGTTCCCTTTAATTGGTCATAAAGATTAACTATACTAAAGGGTTTGGTTTTAAATATTCCCTTCACATATTCACTCATAGTTGTGTCTGAGATTTTTCATTTGTGCATGAGTTGTCATTCTCAAGTGTTATTGCCACATACTATAAAATTGTGGTTGTATTTGAGTATCAGCAAATACTTTGGAAAAGAAAGTGACAGAAGTTAAAACATTGGTCTATGAAACATGCACAACATACTGTTGTTTTGAAACTTTGATATAGAATTTCTTGTTTGTTAAATGGAAAAGTTACTAAATGGAAGAAAAGACAAGGATGGACCTTACTGTTGTAATTATGATGCTTTATCAGTCAGAATCATTAAAGTTACATGTATGCAGTAAGGTGTAGTTCTAGAAGCTGCTGGTAAAAAGAAGCAGGAATCCTTTCATAGTGTCTCAGAAGAATATTGGGCTGAAGAAATTCATAGCTCTCCAGTCTTACCCTATTTATGCTACTGACACAGTTCTCATACATAAACCCATCAACAAAGTGCTATAAATCTTGTCATAGTCAAAATCCTGGTTTTGTTTTGTTAGTTTTCTTTCTGGTTTGTTTTTTGGTTTTTTTGATTATTTTTTTTTTTTAATTGAAGGATGGTACTTGGTTAAGTTATAAAATGATTTAATAAAAAGTTAAATATGTCTGTATTATTGACATAAGAAATTCCATTGTGATCTTGAAATTCTAGAAGATAATTATTCAAAAATGAAATTTTTATTTTGTCAAAACCTTAGACTAGAAAATTGCTTATTTGAAATGTTTTAACCTAGGAAAAACATTTAAAACATTAATATAGTTTTCCTTCTGGTTATTTTATATGTACATGTGTTCTTGGAGACTTTTGCAATATCAATAAATGAGATGAACAACATTTCTTTTTAGGTTTACCTCACTTTTCTTCTGGAATTTTTCGCTCTTGGGGAAGGGATACCTTTATTGCACTGAGAGGTTTAATGTTAGTTACTGGGCGCTATCTAGAAGCAAGGTAAGACTGATTTACTCTTAGTTCTTACTGGTTTTACAGGTAGTTAGGAAAAAGGCATGCTCTCAAAAACTGAGATAACCCACAAGCTGTTAGAAGCAGTTGGTGTGAAGTAAAAAACTTTAATGGCCCTAGACAGATTTTGTATGATTCTTGTTTGCTTTCTTAGCACTGATATAAAGCTGATGGTCTGTATAGATAATGTAGTTTTAACTCCTGGAACACTACTGCTCATCCTTAAACAAAGGGATTGTGTTTCATGTGTACTTGTTGCTGAGCAGTAATTTCAGAATTGTTTATATAAATAAACATGTAATATAATGTTTATGTAAATGTTCATGTAAATAAATTATGTAAATATCTGATGTAGCAAGAGAATACTCTTTTAATCAGAAAGGTACGATCGCGTGTCTATCATAATTTTGGGGTGTAACTGCTAGTCTTTGTTTATTAATAGTAGAAGTTAAATAATAGTGGATTCTTACAATCTGATATCTGTGAATTTTTAACCTGATAAATGAGCCAGTTACAAGCCAGATATATTGATTTGATTTTTCTATTAATATTTTTTCATTTGGGTCGAGCTCATCACATGATACAAACTTTAAAATTATCTGTTATAATTTATCAAGTGTTCTATGCTGTTCTACATTTGGCCAACTATTACCTTTCTCATGCAGTAAGGTCTGCAGTTTACTAGTATGTTTATATTCCTGTTTAAAGCTAGTTGGAATCCTTGTTTTCTGCAATGTATGCACAACAGTTCTCAAATGAAACTTCTCATAACCTCAGTTGCTGTCACCTCTCTGTATTTTAATAGGAAATTCCCATCTACTCCTGCCCTCCGTCCCTATTCCACCCTACCCATCAGAATGGATACCAGGGTAATCATAAGCAATGTCAATAAACACCTTCCCTGTGACCTGAGTGGGATTTGGCTTTAGGTTCTATATCATTACCTATGAAAAAGCAGACTAGCTTTTCCATACTAGCAGATGTTGTATGTTTTGTACAAACTGATGTAAATCTATTCATGTTGGGGAATTTGTAGGAAATAAATGGCCTTTTAATATAAAAGAAGTTCATGCTAAATTAAGTAATTTGTAGCTTTCGACAGCAAACTTTTGGCATCTGTCTTTAAGATCCTGTTTGTCCCTTTGACTTACAGTGCTATTAAGGTAAAGTTGTATGCTTTGTACTTAATACTTGGTCCAATAATGGCCTTGAAAGTAACTAGTCAAGACTGTGTTTTTTCTTTTGTTCTAGAAACATCATTTTAGCATTTGGTGGGACTTTAAGACATGGTCTCATTCCCAATCTTCTTGGCCAAGGGACACATGCCAGATACAACTGTCGTGATGCTGTATGGTGGTGGCTCCAGTGTATCCAGGACTACTGTAAAATTGTTCCAAATGGGTTAGACATCCTCAGATGTCCTGTGTCTAGGATGTACCCAGGAGATGATTCTTCTCCTCAGCCTGCAGGCATTGTGGTAAAAATCATTTCTGATTTAAGTATTTAACACAATTATGGAATTTTGATGAAAGGATGTAATTTTTCTAGCTACGAGAACATGTTGCTACCTGTTGCTGATAGTGAAAGTTGATTATAGTGCAAGAATTCAAAATTTTAGGAACTTATCACTACACCTGTATCATATGATTAGACGGGTGCCAGGGGAGTGGGGGTGGAGGGTGCTTTTTGTCTTGAAAAACTGTTTATATTAAAAATTGTATACCAGGTATTGCCATTGACAAAGATGCTACTGAAAATGTTAGATGCTTTTCTTTTGAAGTATTATAAACTAGAGGCTAAGAATTGCTATTATTTGCACATTAGAGCCTTTCTACTTGTTTTTTCATCTTGCATTTCAAATATCATCCTAACATGCAATCCGTCTAGGATCAGCCACTTTATGAAGTAATACAGGAAGCAATGCAACGACACATGGAAGGGATAAATTTCCGAGAAAGGAATGCTGGTCCACAGATAGATCAAAACATGAGAGATGAAGGTAATGGATACAGAACACTTGCTCTGCAATTCAAAAGATGGCGTTTATATTTTATATTTCTTTTCCTCTAGCTGTTAAGTATGCTTTTCAAAAATTAATTTTGTTTAATGCAACTAAAACTGTATTACTTCAAACACATTTAATGTTTTAAAAGTGCCTAGTTCATTGTTTATTATCAGCAACTGTTTATATGTTGTGGTACAAGTGACCTTTAAATAAAAGTGATTAAAATGTACCGCTGCCTTCAGAAACCCACCTCAGATCTTGTTTGGAGGATTTTTTGTTTATTTAGGAGGATTGAGCTGGGGGGGGTAGAGTTTTGGCGTTTGTTTTGTTTAAAATATAGACTTCACATGTGGTATTCTGTCTTGGCAGGTTTTAATGTAACTGCAGGTGTTGACCGTGAAACTGGCTTTGTCTTTGGAGGGAACCGCTTCAACTGTGGGACTTGGATGGATAAAATGGGGGAGAGTGATAGAGCTCGCAACAGAGGAATTCCAGCTACTCCCAGGTACAAAAGCCAGTCTTTTGAGGACAATTATTTATTTTTTTAAACTGAAATTCTTCTGCAGACCTACTATGCCTTCCATTACACATCTGAGAAGTGATCTCTCAAATGTTCTAAATGTTTCTGCGTACTAAAATGTTATTGGTATTTTTTTTCTTTGTGTTCATTTCAAAAAAAAAAAAAAGGTGTGTTTTTAGCAGGTGAACGCCTCAGCTTCTGGCATGGTCTTAGCTCCATACAAGAAGTCAACTTTTTAATTCTAGTAGTAAAATGTAATTTAGGTAAAACTGTATACTTGTAGTACTAGCAGTATTTGGTTATTAAGACTTGCTATAGGGGATATCTATTGATAATTTTTTTGTTTGAATACTCACTAACATTTTAAAAATAAGCTCTTTACTATGTGCTAGCAAACTGCTGCAGGCGTTCCAGCTTGAGTTTAGTACAGTATCAGTTTCAAATCAGTTGCCATCTCTGGGTCAGAACTGGAGGAAAGCGTTTGTTTTTCTTGACAAGTTAGGCATTTTAACTGGGAACCAGGAGAGGTTGAGGTACCTTAGGGCCTTGTCCATCAAGTAGGCAGTAAAATTCAATATGATACAATATAAAATTTATGCATATAGTGATTATCTGAATATCACCTGAAAAAAGAAGCAAGTCCAAGAAGGGCATTTAGTTCTTATTTTAGTGTTTCACTTCTGACTTGAGTAATCTATTCTGGCAGAATTACTACTTAAGTTACCAAAATGCATGTGCAGATGAGAACCTCTGTATCGAATGCATTTTTAACATCAGAGGGTCTAGCTTTTGGGGGCTGATAATTTTTTCATGTTCTAAATCACTGGTATAAAATTGTCTTAAATCTGTGCAAATTAGCTGGGTATGATAATACCACTTTAAATTTCATATGTTGTACAGAAAAATATCTGTTAGCCAGTCTACAATAAAGTTCATTCTGTGACTGTTAACTGATGTGTTTTCCACCCTTTCTTCCCTTAATTCTTCATCAGGTAAAATCCTACTGATCTAAATAAAAGTAAATTGACACAGTCTGCTTATGCTAATGTTCTCTTTTCTTATTCTTGGCCTTCCATGAAACTCAAAAGTACCCTATAAAGCTGAGTGTGGCAGATAAGCTTCAGCAATCTTCAGCTAAAGCTAAGATACATGTCTAGTCTAAACTGTGCCTACGCAATCTGTCGGAACTAAGCTACAACACAGGAAGGAAATCTGAGTCACTGGTAGCTTTCTGAAATCATATCTTAGCGTACAACAGCAGACAAAAAAAAAGCTAATAAAAATACTAATACTGGCTGTCATCAGTAAAGGTTTTTAGAACAAAACACAGGGCACACATTTGACTCTTTGTGAAACCCTGCACCTGTAAGATGCCCTTGTATCTTGAGTGTTGTGTAGCAGTGCTGGTCTCAAGAAGGACATAAAGAATGATACAGAGAAGGGCAGTTAAAACTCAAAGGGGTGGAGTAGCTGCCTTGTAAGGAGAGACTGCAATGTCTGAGGACTCTTCATTTTCAAGAGAATATGGGTGAGAGAGGTAGGACTGAAGCTTAGAAAATCATGACAATAGTGATGATGGAGCTGTTATTCACAAAACACTGCAATACTGTAGATGCTTCTACGGAAGAAATAGGGAAATAGTAGACAGCTAGGGAAAAATAGTGTCTAAATAAGATACAGATTATTATTTTTTTAAGTTACTTATTTAACCTTAATAGCCTTAAGTAATTCTCGGACTTCTCTAAAATCATTATTATTTTAGAGATGGCTCTGCTGTGGAAATTGTTGGCCTGTGCAAGTCGACTGTTCGCTGGTTGCTGGATTTATCTAGGAAAAATGTGTTTCCATTCCATGGAGTCACTGTAAAAAGACACGGTAAAACCAGGCATATCTCATAACTGTATTACTGAAGTATAAGAATAACTAAAATGATGTCATGGTAGACATATAACACAAGGGATGATTATCAAACTACTTAAGAAGGTTTAGAGGGAAAAGGAGAAAAACTTAAAGTGCCCTGTATGATTAACATCTTTTCATTCTGAAAAAAAAAATGTATTATGAGTTGGTACTGTCTAGTCATTACTTCAGATATTTTATTCCATGCATTAAGGTGTGGATTACAAAAGAATTTTGGAGCCTAACACATTTCTCAAAATGGATATAAGTGATAGGATTATTATATATTATGATGATACATCATTCATTACGAGAATGCTAAGTAAAAGGACACACCTTTCTTCTCCCCCTCCATTACAGTTTTGGTAGTGTCCTTTTTGCTTTATGCCAATTGCAGTTTAAGAAAAACGGGTAATACTCCTGTACTCACCTAATATAAAACTAACGTACAATTCTTTTCTACTTCTGGTTCTTTCATAAAAGCATTGCTTTTTTAAGATGTACGTGTATCTTAATCAGAAAGGTATCCCTAGCAAAAGTCTGTTGACTAAAACCTGATATTTTTCTAGTCTCACTTGAAGTTTCAGTCAGCTGTTCCTGTGAACTGTAGAATTGGCTAAAGAGGGAGGCTCACCAGCTGGAGAGAGGTGATCCTAGGTCTGCTCCTGTTAATGTGTTAAGTGTCAGGATTTCAGGAAGAGAAAGCTTTTAAAAGCAACACTTATCCCAATATTTGACACTCTAAAGTCTCTAAAATAGCAGGAGTACATATACAAGTACTGTAAAAGAGTTGACATGTTACCATGCTGAAGTGTTAATTATACATTTTAAGCTTAATTAAATATTTGATAGCGATCACAGTACTTCATACTGTTTGCTTCAAGCTAACTGCAAGGTAGAAAATTTTGGGTTTTTTAAAAAAAATAATAGTTGTGCACATGTTGATCTGCAGTGTAATTCAACTTCTAGGTAATAACTTTTTGCAAGGCTAGTATGGCTTTTATCGTGTTAGGAGTATCTTAAGTAAAACGTCAATTAGCAAAACAGTAAAAATAGACGTTAGCATACTTACAGTGTTACCACCGTGGCTGTTTCAAAAAAATAAAACCTGTCTGTAACATCTTGCAGGAAAGGAGGAGACTATCACATATGATGAGTGGAACAGAAAAATTCAAGGACACTTTGAAAGGCTGTTCTTTGTCTCTGAGAACCCAGCAGATCCTAATGAGAAACATCCAACTCTTGTTCACAAACGTGGAATTTATAAGGACAGCTATGGAGCCTCAAGTCCATGGTGTGATTACCAGCTCAGGCCAAATTTTACAATAGCAATGGTTGTGGTAAGTAGGGGTGGGGGAAAGCACTTGCACTTGAATTTTTCTCTATTATTGAACTGAGCTTGCATTGTAAGGTTTGTCTGCATGGCATTATATCAGGAACATACATGACTTAGAGTAACTTTTTGAAAGCTTTTCTTTTCCAAGCTTTTCATATTGGTCTGTCTTGGAGTATCTCCTAAAAATACATCCTTTACAGGACTTGCCTAAATTAAGCTGCTATGTGGTGTATAGCTGGGATAAATTTGCAATGTTCACTGTATTCAGAATGTCTTTTAAGGTTAGGTCTGGGAGGCCACTTTTCCTGTCAAACTAGCAAAATGCATGGGCGGGTTGTTGTCTTTATTAGATTTGTAAAAAGCTTCAGTAATAATGCTTGACAAGTGTATTTAAAATAAAATAAAAATTTAAAAAAAAAAAATCACTGGATAGTTTCTGTCCTCTTGCTTACTCTGACTTGTAGATTCCAGATGTTGATTCAGTAGTCTAGAACATAGGCTTTTTGTTGTCTTCTACATTTGTATATGCAGTTTTACTTTAAATCTTTATTCTTTTATTAGGCCCCTGAGTTGTTCACACCTGAGAGAGCCTGGAAAGCTCTGCAAATAGCAGAGGAAAAACTGCTTGGTCCATTAGGCATGAAAACTTTAGATCCGGAGTAAGTACAGTAGAGATGAGAGTGTGAATCAATTACAAAACATGACAGTAGGAATCATTGAACACATGGGGGTAGTATTTCCTTTGTTAAAATCCCCATATATACCTGTGAAATAAGGCTGCAATAAATACTTTCGGAATGATTATTTTACTGTTCTAAAAGTCCATGCAATTGATTTTATTTATGTAGACAATCACTTGATGGTTTTGGATGCCACACAGTAAGCAAGGAAAACTTGTTATCATGAAAGATGTTGAATTTATATCATAATATCTACTTATATATGATACAGTGTACAGCACTAGTTTGAGTAAAAACATAAGGGCAAAATTATGGATTCAAGTCATTCCAAGACATAACCATTTTCCTACTAGTTTGAACTGTATTTGGAATTCCATTATCACATAAAATACAGAACCTGGTGGAGATGTCCCTAACTTAGCCATCGTTAAAGGTAAACGCCATGAAAAAATTTTGATTCACGTCTGCTTTCTGTTTCTATGTATTATTTTTGTTAAGGCTTTGTTTGCATAATTTATCTTTTCTTTCTTGCAGTGATATGGTTTACTGTGGAGTATATGATAATGCGCTTGACAATGACAACTACAATGTAGCCAGAGGTTTTAATTATCACCAAGGACCTGTAAGAGCCAATTTTTTCAATTTTAGAAAAAGTGCTGTCACCTTTTGAACTGACAGCTATAATAATAATCTATTGACATTCTTTGCTTAGGAATGGCTGTGGCCGATTGGATATTTTCTTCGTGCCAAATTGTACTTCTCAAAGTTGATTGGTCCAGAGATATATGCAAAAACTGTGGTTATGATTAAGAATGTTCTTTCTCGTCACTATGTTCACCTTGAAAGGTAAGACACCAGCTAAGATACTCATTCAAGCTAATAGTATCCACTATCCAATTACATGTAAAAGTACAGATCTGTAATAAAACAGCATCTGTTTTCAACATGTAAAGTTCATTGCTATATGGTCTCTTCAGAGCTCAGCTCAGGTTCCAAGTAAAGCTAAGACTTAGTGCTTTTTATAGACTGCAGACTGACTTACCCATGCAAAGACAGTGAAATGAACCTTACTTAAAAATTAGCATCTAATTTCATACAAAAAAATCTCAGAAAAAAATAATTTTATAACATCAAATTATTTCCAAAAATCCCTGCAAAACAAAGTAGTTAAAGGGTTAGTAGTGACAGATAACAATATTTATTATATAACAAACCTTATCTGTTTTAATTTTTAGGATTACTTGTATTACAAATGAGGAAATTAGTATGACAGTGTTTCAGAATCTTAAATTTGATATTCCAAGGAAGCAGAGAAACTTGCTTATGGCCCTTAAATGTTCCTTTGCATTTTGAATTCTCCCTCTTAAAAGCCAAACCACCAAACCCACAGAATTTTCCCCCTTTTTTCTGTCTGCTTATGGTTCTAATTTCTAAGGATTTGAGACAAATGAAAACTACCAAACAAAACAAAGATCTTGCCCTTGATAGCTAGTCCATGTAATCTGTTCTGCAATACTTCAAATATGCAATTATTTGTACTTAAAAGAGTGACTCAGTAGGACTGGTCAAGACAGAAGGGTTTGTCTGACCACACAAGGAAGAAAAGGGATCGTTAAGCAACTTTTTGCCTTACACAGTGTCTTGTCCCAGTGTCTTTTCTAATATTGCCAAATAACTTGCACAATAATTAATCTACTTCTATTCTATTTTGATATTTTGTAGCAGCAGGGTCAATATATGATTATTTCAGTAAGTACATTAGTTCCTCCAGTTTTTTATTCCCGTGCAGAAAAAAAGGCTTATGTAGTCATGCTATCTTCCAGCCTCTATCACTTTTTATTATTGTAATTCAATTTCAAGTGTAGTTTGAATACCATTCAGTTATCTCAAAGATCATTCATATTCTTCCAGCTGCAAAACTACCAGAACGAGAAACAGGAGCCAGAGTAAGTTCAGATATTATTAGAAGCAGAGATTCTCCTTTGAAGGACAGGCACCCTCACAAAAAAACTAAAATTCACAGCTGCAGGGAAAAAAAAATAATTAAAGACCATACTGTGCTGTAAGACAAGAGACCTTTAGTAATGGCTTTCAGTTTCCTACTGAGATAATCTTCTAAAAGGTTTTAAAATTAAATGTTTTAATTTCAATGTATTATCTAACAACACCACTCATTTGGTTTTTTTGTTTGGGTTTTTTTTTTACCAGATCATCCTGGAAAGGGCTTCCAGAATTGACCAATGAAAATGGACAGTATTGCCCTTTCAGCTGTGAAACTCAGGCCTGGTCAATTGGTGTTATCCTTGAAATACTTTATGACTTGTAAAAGTTGACTTTGATTGATTTGGTGAAACTTCTGTGGTCTTATTATTGGGCATACATGAATACTTGGGCATAAATGAATACTTGGCATATACTGTAAGGGAAATGTCCTGTTCTGCACAATCACTTAAGCCGTGTCCTGACTTTCAAAGATACTGAATGCTAGCAGCTTCTATGCCCTATAACTGTGGGGGGGCTTGGAGAGCTTGTTTTTTGAAAATCAGGCCATGACAATAAAATAAAACTGCAGCGCACACTTGATGCAGAAGCTTTTAGTAAGGAGCAATTTTAAGAACATGCACAAACTTAATTTTAAGTAGCACAGGTTTTTTTTAGACTTTTCAAATCCAAATCTTAATGTAACAAAGTGAAGTAGCTCTTTCCTGAGCTGAAAATAAGTAGCACAGCTCTTATGTTTGTTTTTTTTTTTTTTTTTCTCTGTGTCTTCAAGAGTAAATGGATGTTTTGCAAATGCATGCTTAAGGAGGAGTAGACTAACCTATAGCTTTCTGAGTTTGGTATGCTTTGTGCTGTAGCAGCATACGTTAATGAAGGCATAATATGTTGTCTCTCTGAACTGTATTATGGGTTTGGGATTTTTTGGCAGTGTTCAGTTGAAAAATCCATTAAGCAACCACAGAAATAAAGTTTATGAATACTGTAATAAACCAACCTTTGAAGTTATATATAGGATTTTCCAAAAATTTAAACAGAGTAAACTCTGTTGCTCAAGAGTTTACTTGAGCAACAATGAGGTAATATCCCATGCTAATCCATTTTTAAATTTAAGTGGGCCATGCAGGAAACCTATTTCTTCATTTAGATCTGTTTATCTGTTTTTCACCATGAGGAGTTAATAAGAAACGTGTGCATGTACATAGAGTGCACAGCCTATATGTTAGAGGAGGCCAAAGATAGAGAAGTCAATGTGCTTGACTACTTAATTAATTTATTGAAGAGGTATAGTCACCTCATCCCTTTATTCTTAGGAAAATCCTAGCTCTATTGAAGCAGGTAGAAACACCTAGCATTAGTGTGAAGAGATAGTAGCCTACTGGAGAGGAGAAGATGAGGTTTCTAGGCCTGTTGAAATTGCACCAATAAGAATAAGCATGCTACCTCTGTGCTGTTCATTTGGTACAGCATCCCAAAATGCATATGTTCTTTCATATTTAGATGCCTGTGTGTCCTTCCTGAGTTCAGTATTCCCAAACTGAAGGGTGGTTGACAGAAGTGCAGTTGTTATTTCTCATCCCTCTATTCATGCTGGTTTTCCATGATGGTACAACATTGAGGCTGACAATGCTTCCCATATCATGAGGGGGGAAGCAAAACTGATATTGCATTTCTTAATGTTAGACAGAATATGCTGAAAACATATACACAGGATGCAATTATAATGCACTAACAACACATAGGTCAAGATTTTATTGTATCTGTATTTCAAAGTTTCTGTACCCTGTCTAAAGTACAGTGCAAGTGTGCTGTTCAAGATGTTACAGATTGGTACATTTAAGGGCAAGGTAATAGGCAGAAGATGAATTGTAAGAAGCAGATATATATGTTCACAGTGTTAATTTGAAAGGTTAATAAATATTTTAACTCCTTTGAAGTACTTAGAAGTTACGATTAAGTCTATGTTGTACCTCAACTTTTGAACTGCTGCAGTACACAGGCTGGGAAATTTTTGTTTTCTCAACACAATGAATGAGAGATGTCATTTGGTCAAAAATGTTACTGAAATATCAGCCACAGATACTTTTTTTTTATTGTGCAAGAGGCATATAAAGTATTTTTCATAATGTACAGATCTTTCCAAAATTCTTTATAATGATACTAAGTTTATGTCCTACTGTATCAATAGCTTTTTACTGTTTTCCTAAATAATTATTTCACATTTATTATTTCAAAGTATGTTTTATAGCTCCTATGGATTAGGAAACAAGAACAATACAACAGGTTAAATTGTTCTTGCTTGATGCAATTCTTTTAAAATTGGAAGTGGAGCTTAAGAGCTGTGACTGTTGAAAAAAATTTCTACAGGCTGTCAAATTATATACATTGGCAATAACACTCAGTGTTGGAAAAAAAGGAACAGCACAAAGCCCTTGAGAAACTATATTCATCAAAGTCTTCCTATGTTATTAGAGATGACTTTCCACTATTTTGCAAACTGCACTGCTGATAGAGACTTACATATTTGTCACTGCTAGGGTTTTTTTTCTAATTTAACAGTAAAATTTTAAAGATAAACTTAAAATGAACATTTTAAAGATAAATCACCACTGTGTACACAAAAATACATATCTAATGGAACTTCTAAGCATGCCCATTTATAATGTTGCTTCTGCAATGATTAGTTGAGCATAGTTTTAGTGACAAAAATAGGAAAAAATATGTATTATTGGTTGACGTTGCTGTTAAGTAGCAACAAAAGTAAGATTTAAGATTATAACTGTTAGGAGGGTTTGGGGGGGTTTATTGGTTTGGGGTGGAAGGGGTTTTGTTTTTCAATCACAAAGCTACTCAACACTTTGTCAAGCCAGACAATATAAAAAAAATAAAGAGGGAACTGAACAATGCTAAATCTAACATTTACATGAGCTGGTGTTCACGTAGGTAAATTCTGTATCAATATCCCCTAAAAAGAGCTGACATGTTGTCTGATCCTGAACTGTATTTTTATTCATTAATAACTTTTGTATTATACACTCAATAACTTCTAGTAATGCAAACTTATAATCCGTAAAATGTTTTAGAAATAAACTAAAAAACATAGTAAGAATAGTTAATCCATCATGTTCCAGTTGGTGTTTCTTGATCTATATGGTATTGAGACATCTTTTTTATTTCCTTCCTCCCAATGGAAATAATTTTGACTGTTACCAGTATTCGTACAGTTAATAGCTCTTGACTGATTCAAAGATTATTAACTTGAGAACTCAAGTGAAATAACCTATCATTCTGATACTGCATGTTGTAATGTAAAATGGAAAGATAACTTTTACATGTGTCTGTCTAGCACAGAAACAGCTGATTTTAGAAAATGTCACTATTCATTTATTTCTGAAATGCACAAAATAAAATTCTTTAATTCAGACAGTTAATTTTTTCATGTGGTTGTTGTGGAAAAAAGCCAGCTATTAGAGATGGTGCTGTTGTGGTGTTGGCAATATTGTACACATCTGAGAGATCAAGTAGCCAAATTGAGGAAGAAATAGATGAAGTTTAGGGGTGACCAGGCAGGTTTGAGATTGCAGACAGCAGTTTGGGGAGACATCTTCAGTAAGGAAATTTGAGATCTGCCTGGCTTGGGCTTTTATTGTAGGTCACCTGGAGAGCCAGCTGATCTCACCACCTGAGAAGGGCTTCCCCTCCACCTGGCTGGGGCAGGGGCTGGGTGTGCTGCCCCCATGGCCTGCCTGAGAGTCACCCAACACCGGGAGAGATGGGGGGCTGCTGAGAGGAGCTGGAGCAGAGGGGCTGCAGGCTGCCTTGGGGGCAGGACTGCCTCTTCTGAGGCGGGATGGGTGCCATGGGTGTGCTGTGAGCCTCTGGGCTGCCATGGGGAGGTAAGGTCTCGGCGGGGTGGAGGGTGGGAAGCCCCTGTGCCACAGGGCTGGGCTGTGCCTCAGCAGAGGCAGCCTCTATAGGCCTGCAAGTGGGTGACAGGTTGGTGGAGATACAATTAATCATAACCATGTGCTCAAACTAGCTTTTAACTGCATCTGGCATTTATTGTGGCTGCTGTGTAGCTGTGTGTTAGTGATCTTCTAAAGGGTTATTTGGGTTACCTTCCTGAGCAAAAGTCCCTGTGCAGGCCCAGCCCACGTATCTTCCCCTCTAGCCATAGAGTTCAGCAGCAATGACTGGCAAAACACAATCATGCTGGAGCCTAATGAGCTAAGTCATTAGGAGAAGCCTCTTATGAAATTGTGCAAGTTGTTCAACACTGGCAGCAGGTACAACACCGTTTGGTTATAGGTAAGTGTTTGCCTGGCAAGAAAACAGGTGAAACTTGCCCTGATTGACAGAAATCTTTTTTAAGTGTTTGTAAACAGAAAGAAGGAAAATGGATTTTCCTGTTGGTATTTGGTTTGTTGTGCAAACTTTGGAGCTTAGAGAATCACAAAACTGCCTATGTTGGAAGGGACCTTTCAGATCATTGAGTCCAACCATCAACCTAACACTGACAAAACCCATCACTAAACCATATCACTAAGCTCTGTGTCTACCTATCTTTTAAATATATCCAGGGATGGACTCAACCACTTTGCTCAGCAGCCTGCTCTAATGAGGGAGAGCTCAACCCTGAGAGTTACTCACAGTCTTTGTGCTTGGTACTTCACAGAAGGTGCTTACTAAATTAAAGCAGAGGCTTCCCAGTTATTAGTTTTGCCTAAAAGTACAGCTGTCTGAGTGGAGCAACGTCCATTTAGAATGGGGAAATGGAACATTGATGCATGAGCATCACGTAAAATCCTGAACAAGATGCAACTTATTTGTTACTTGTTTTAGTAATCACTGTTTCTCAGGGATCAAATTCCAAGGCAGAACTACCTTGCTAGCAGTTGTGGTGGTAGGAAAATGAACCTGAGAGCAATATAGAAAGAAAACTGTGATCCTGGTGGTTAGTCAGGTGGCGATATTAGCCAACTGTGCTCTTGAGTTTCTGGAGGAACTTGTTGCCTGTGATGTGTTTGGTGGTGTGCATTGCCTCTTTCAGAAATCTTTTTTTGTGATATGTCTGTGCTGTCTACAACCTTTCATCCACAGGTGTCTGTTCGCCCTGTTTAATAATCTCTGAGTACTGTCTGAATGAAGTTTGGTATGATTGCCTGCATTTGACAAATAATAAAATTGTTTACTTCAAGTCATATAAGATGTAATTTGTGAGACCCAGGAGAACTTCCCTCCTCTGTGGCCATGTGTGGGTCACAGTAATATCAGAGTTCAACTTCAGACTGAGACACCTTTTCCCCTGTAATGCCTTTTTGCAATGAGAATGAAAGCTGTCCACAAAAGGAGAGAATTGTTCTGCAGCCTGGCAAGGGTCTTACACTGGATGATCTGAGCTCCAGTACTAATAGAGATAAGTTCCTCTTATTAAATTTTCTAACAAACATGGGGTTCTATGCTTCTGAGTTTGAAGTCTGACTTTGGCAAATAAACTGGAGCTTGATTTTGTGTAGTGATGAGAAACATTAAGATGACATCTTAGCATTTCTAAAGGAAGAAAGATATTTGCAGTCACTTAGGACTGACACATTTGTAAGTACAATTATTTTAAAGCATGATGCTCTAAAGTGAGGTTAAATGATACTGGAAGTGGGATTTTGTTAGGCTGTTTTTTAGAATTATAATCATATACAAATTCAGGAAAGCTGCAAGAAATAAATCTTTCAAATTACATCATTCTTCAAAGTGAACAATGTGTTCTTTTGTCAGGTACGTTCAGGAGCTGCTTTTTAAAATTATTTGTAATTTTTCTAACGGCCATTGTCTATAAGGCTCCTATATACAGCCTAGACCTGGAGAGTGGTGTTTCCAATAATAATAATAGGCAATGAAAAATTGGTTCCAAATGGAAAAGTAAGGCTCACAGCTGCTTGCCTAACACCCTGAAGGCTAACAAAGTAATGAGGTAATTTTGTCTTAGCAAAAGCATTCATTGAAGGGCATTAGTAGATTAACTGTTGCCAAGATGGTTTGTAGTATTATGCTTAAGGAGCATTGCAAGTAGAATTTTGAAATAAGTTTGGTATGTAAATTTTGTAGATGTGAATGATTGATTTAAACACCATGGATGACATGTTAGAAAGGATCTTACCTGAATGTAATGGTAACCTAGAGGCCAGCACTGTGGGTTGGCTGGGGGTAAACATCTCAGTGGAAAGTTGAGGATGATAGATCGGGTAAGAATAACGCAACTTCTTATCATAGCTGAAAAATTAACACTTGCAGCTTCATAGCAGAGGGTGGCGCCAGTTCGCCTCCTTCCCCTGTTCAGGCTTATACTAAGACAAGGCTGGGAGATTCAGTTCCCCGGTTCTTCCTTCTGAGACAGTCTATTTCAGCACGGCCACACTCGTTTGTCTGTTTTCTAATTCCTGAAGTCTCTGTTCCCACAGGTCAAAATAGTAATAATTGTTTTAGATGTTTAGCTTATGTTTCAGTAGCCTATTCCCATGCAGAGGAAGAGGAAACGAAAATATCTTTGACCATTTGATGGTTTAAAGTAATAATTGAAGCTAATGAGTAGATTTCAGTATTAAAAGTTAAGGAGTCTGTTTATCTGTTTTATTGCAAAGTTCAAGGATCCATTTATCTCTAAAGAATGGGAAATGTTAGGATATGAAACCAGGTCATGTTAGGATTTTTTTATTATTATTTGTGTTGTAGTTCATGTAATGAATCTGTAATTGCTTATATTTGTATCTTTTTCCTTTAAGTTCTGTTTATGTACAAATAATCTTAATGTGAAAACTTAAAATAATTTTGCCTGGTCGATCTTACACTGTAACTGTGGTGATTTTAACATAAGTATTTTATTACATGAGGTTTTTTAATGGCATTCAACTTGCACACAGCACTTTTGTAGGACAAACAATTGCAAATGATGAGGCAAAAAATGATGAAACTATAAATGAAAATTAATAATTTGGGGCTCAGGAGAACCGTGCAGTGCTTAGATTTAGTTGCCAGAGTTTGTGTTGAATGCCCTTGTTCTCACAGAGTATGAAAGAGCCTGAGATTTATGTTGTGATATTGTTAGTTAAAGATAATTGTAAGGCTGTAGTCTAGGAATGAAAGCCAGTAATGGACAAATCTAGATAAGAATACCAGCAGGTATTATATACCAGCAGGAAGAGATTGAGATGGACTCAGGCACTGAGACATGGTAAGAAAAAAGAATAAAAAGTGCTCTATGAAATGATAGATCATTTTAAGTGTCTCAGAACAGCTTTATATTAAATACAATTAAAAAAGAAAAAATATGGAGACTGTAGCTGAAAAAAATTTAGATGCACCTGTCCTAGAGCTTTGAGTTCTATTCATCAGCTTTACATGGTTTTAACGGGCTACATTTTCTAGCAGTTACTCCAGTTGCTGAAGGTGGGTGGGAGCATCACATTTTCCAGATAATTTTGCAATTTGTAAAGCCTGTAATCAGACCTACTGTGACAGCTATTGAAGAGGCGATTTTGTTTTCTTGTAATGGCTGGCTGGCAAGTGCTGCTCCAGGTCTCTCCCTGAGCCTCTGAGGGCCGTTTTGATGGCCTTGGTATAGTTAGGCTACTCCAGAGGCCTCCAGGTGTCATTCGGTTAAATTTAAGCACCAGGTTGTGATCAGCTAGATCACAGTAAATATAGGCTAATTTATTTCCATGCCTTGAGTAATTGCAGGTTTACTTTTGTATGATTTTGGCTTTAGACAGTTTATACACCTTTACAAACAGCAGTTAAAAGTAGAAATCAGAAGCATTTATGTTATAAGCTATTGTTTGTTCCATGGTAGGGAACAATAGGTTCTTTAAAATAGTCACACATAGGGGTGTCACACATTTTGCCTTCTATGAAATATAAAGTCAGTACCTTTTGTGTGCATCTAACAGAACAGACAGGATTCTGCTGTAGTCCCAAAAAGCTAATAGAATTTTGTACTTTGGATTTATCGAATTGAAGAAGACATTATCTGCAAGAATATTAAAAACAAATAAAAGCTAGTTGATAATAAAGTATATGTGTTAGTAGGAGTAGACAGATGTTCATCTGATTATTTCTGTCATGGTTTCAAAGCTGACCTTTGCACAAAAATTCCATAAAAACATGAAGGGTTTAGAGGTTTTGTTCTTTTGTTGTTAGAATCATACAATGGTTTAGGTTGGAAGGGGACTTAAAGATCATCTAGTTCCAACTCCCCTGCCATGGGCAGATACACCTCCCACTAGAGCAGGTTGCTCAAAGCCCCATCCAGCCTGGTCTATGAACACCTCCAGGGATGAGGCCTTATTAACTTCCCTTGGCAACCTGTTCCAATGTCTCACCACCCTCATAGTGAAAAATTTCTTCTTGATAGCCAATCTAAATCTGCCCTTTCCAGTTTGAAGCCATTACCACTCATCCTATCATTAGATGTCCTTGTAAAAAGTCCCTCTCCAGCTTTCTTGTAGGTCCCCTTCAGATACTGGAAGGCTGAGATAAGGTCTCCCTGTCCTCGTAGCATATGTAGGTTCTCCAATCCTCTGATCATCTTCGTGGCCCTCTGGACCCATTCCAACAGGTCCGTGTTCTTCTTATGTTGAGGACTCCAGGGTTGGATGCAGTACTCCATGTGGTGTCGTTAACTTAAGACTGATTGTTTGAAGAGCAACCTACTGCTTGGTGAATCCTTCAAGAAAGTCGGAGATGTAGTGATGGCTAAGGGCAGGATATGAGAGAATGGGAGGAGGACTTCTATGAAGGCACCAAAGAGAGATAAGGAGGATCTGTGGAGTGTTTCAAAGGGAGGAGGCAGGAAAGAGGGAGTTCTGGTGTTTTGTGTGGTCGTGTGCTGTAGTACAATAAAAATGATGGAGAGCGGGAAGATGTGGTTTAACATTGGTCTGGGCCTACTGGATGGTCTGTCTGGCCTTGTATTTCAGTAGAGTGCAAAAGGAGGAAGCTGTTCAGGGTGGGCGAGGTTCTTTAAGAGACATTGATGTACAGCAGAGCAAGGAATCGGGAACACTGCCAACATTCTTCTTTTTTCTTCAAATTTTGTTTTGACATTTATCAAATAAATGAAAATATTTTCATTGCATTTCATTCATTTGCATTGATTTTTTTTTCATGGTCCTCTTCTGAAAAAATAATCAAATGTGATTTGAGAGCAACACAATTTCTGTTAGATTAACAAGAAATCTATTTTCATACAAGTAAGTATTTTCATACTACAAAACTTTTCACCGGGAAGATTTTGACAAGTAAATTAGTTTTTAATATTGAACTCTTCAGCTATATTCCTTTTGGATTTTGTAATTTGGTATAATATCACTGAAATTATTAACCTGAGATTGCTTAAACTCCCTATGTTAACGTTGCATTTATTTTATTTTTTAATAGATTAATTCTGAGATGAGGCAACTGAATGCAAAAAGTGGGGACTTGGGTTATAGTTTATGAGAAACCTTTGCAAAGAAAATTTTCAAAATTTTAAACATTATTTTTTAAAATATGGGTAGAAATTAATTTAGAGGGGTTTTGTAGCTTTACTTATATTGTAAGCAAATAAAAAATATTGTTTTGTTCAACAGGAAGCACACCATTCAGCCTGTAATAAAATAATTCATATGTGAGACTCAAGAAAAAGTCAGTAAAATGAAGAACAAGAAAAGTATTTTCAAGTTTTCATGGAGTGTCCATTAATGCATAGGCTGAGGCTGTACAACAAAGTACACTCTACAGTCTGTGACAATGATGTTAATAAATATAAGAATTGAAGAGTCCCTTTGTTGGACACAGATGTCCATGGACCATATTTCCAGATCCTGGAAGATGGAGGAGGTGGAGATGGTGGCAGTTGAAACACAGTTTATTTGGAAATAATCTCACCAGGCAGATTGGTACTCTTTTGTACATTATGTCCTATTTTTCTCTTTCCCCAGCTGCATGGTGTGTCCTAGCAGGCATCACAGACCTAGGGCTCTAGTGATGTTATACCGAAATGGAATAGTAGTCTGACTAGGAGTTCTAGACCACAGAAGGGAAGAGCATCTTGAAGATCTAATTGTAACATGGATGCATTTCCAAGCTCATTTCAGTTGTCATCTGGTTGTCACTTTTGAAAAGCAGATTCTTTTTAAGAATCTGAAATCTTGGGGAAAAAGAACATTTTCAAACATTTTCCACCTGACTTCAGTTAAAATTCTGCATTATTTTGTGAGCTCTATTTCTAGCTGATCAGCCTGTTCACTATGGTGTCTTAAAGACAAGTCTCAGTTTCTCTATCCAGCCCTTCACCCTTCTTCAGTCTAGCTAAAATACCACTCATCAAAATCATTGGAATCATCAAAATCATTGAAAACATAAGTACTACATCAGACTCTAATGTTTTATGTGCTTGAACTTTACATTTTAAAGTCTTTTGATGTCATGTATGAAAGGAGCTCACAATAGTAATTACTATAATAGTAACTTTTGTCTCATAAAGTTAATTCTCAGCGTTCCCTATTCTATTTGCTATAATTATGTACTCAATGTACTGCTAATAAGTATACTCTTTCCACATGTGTATAAGTTTTATGTATATATGTTTTCAAATGTGGAGAAAAGCAGTAGAAGTCAAGGATTTACAACATCTTTAACATTTTTAATATTAATACTTTATTAAGTATTGCACTACATAAAAATTTTGGCACGAAACTCAGACATGAAGATGCTTTGAAATTGCTAAGCAGTTGTGACAGTAATTAGTACACACCACTCTCACTATTCTGTTTCCAGTGCTAAGAATTTAAGAATTGCTCTGAATTAACTGAAGAGACATTTGCATGTTATGTAGGTGTCTCCGGGGCCTAAATTTTCTTTCTTGGAAAATTGTGACTGAGAACTTTGGTAGCTTCAGGACATGAGGAAGTGGATGGCAGCTAGAGCTGCTGGCTGACACACTTCTTTTGGGAAACTTTTGATTTTTGGTTTTCTGCTCCATCATTTTCACTGCCTGTCCCAGTAATTGTAGTCAGTAACCGTTTTCTGCTGAAAATGAGAATGCTGCTAACTAAACTCCTACTTGGCTGAACAGGTATTTTCTAAGCAAAGAACCATCAATTTTGCTGCTGCTGTTGGATATGATCTTGAAATATTGTTGCTTCTATTGCTGGAGGTACTATTAACAGAAAAAACCTTCTTCTTGTTAACATATGGATGAGGAGTGGCTGGTAGTGGGTAATAGTATTATAGAGTGTCAGGAGCAGCAGAACACAGACATTTAAAAACAAGAATTAGTTTTCCATCTATATGTGTTAATTCTGTTAATTTTGCCTGTTTGGATCACTCCCACACTACACCAGTAATATTTGTCTGAGCACTGGACTCATTGGCAGCTACTTATATCTGCCCTGTCATCAGGACTGTCGAGAGGAGTGGTAGGACCTTGGATTCACCCTCTATATGTGCTTGATATGTAATCCTACTGTGCACGTGCCAGGGATTATACAGCAGTTTATACCATGCCCAATCTCACGATGCTTTGTAGTAGGCCTGGAGGTCTACTTGTGTATGTGCCTTCAGATTGCAGTACCTATGGTTAATAATATAGTTTTATAACATTAAATAAGTAGATACTCATCTCCTACAATTTACCTCTCCTTTGCTCTCATGTCTGTCACATCATATCATGCTTAGCCATCAGGAAACCTCACAGCCCATGCTCATCTCTGACCTAATTGTACACAGCTTTCTGGGCTCTTTTTCAAGCATCAGTTCCACATTGAGTTATGAAATCTGTTACAAAGGTTTCAAAAAGTCCAGGTCTTTCTTTGGATCATCATATGGCATTATATAATGAAACAGCTCAGATACCCATTGATATGCCTTTAGAGACTGTATTCACCATGCTACGTTCTGCAGAAAACGATACGGCATGTGAGGAACAGATATATGAAAGTTATATCTGTGTATTACTTTAATGCAGGCTGAATGATTTTTTTTAAAAGGAGTATTCTGTAACTTAGGTCTTTGGATGCGTAGACCACAGTTTTATAGACTATGATAAAAACACCTATTTCTGTTACTGGAAGCCACACACTCCTGGCTTCGTTTTACTTTCACATTGATGGTGAAAGCATTGCAAATGTGAAAATAAGAGATTCTTTAAAGATTAGTCTTTCTGTCAGCTTAGATGTGAAGCTGAAAGTATCTGGCTCCACAGCTAAATCCTGTGTACTACCTAGTTATGAAATGTATGTTCTATGTAAGTACTCTTTCTGACTTGAGATGTGTTGGTATTTTCCTTTTTTCCCTTTTCCTGTGCTGTTTTTCACTTCAATTCTCTCTTTATTCCCAGATGTATTCCTTCGTTTGAATAAGTTTTGAAAACTACACAGTGACCTAGTTTCAAGTATCTAGTTGATATCTTACACTGAGGATGTAGATGTGGTATAATCCTCCTAAAGCAGACATGCAGAGACATATTTATGTACCAGTAGTACAAAGCATAGTATGAGCATGCAGCTATAGCAGATATAATAATTTTATTGAATTATTGCAGAAATTCTCAGTCAGTGCTTTGTGAATCCCTGCCAGGATGTCCTTTGACATCTGAGTTCATTTTCCAAAATATTTTCACTTGCTAAACCTAACTAAAAGCTGTATTAAGGATACTTATATTACTGTTCTTTTTATAATTACAGTTACGCAAAGGATGCTATTCTTTTCTGAAAAGGTGATGTTCAAAATAGTCTGTTTTTCATACTGTGGATAACATCAGGCTAAGTTTGAAAGTCTTTAAATTATTGGATTATAGTAAATTAATATTTCTCCATAAGGATGGTTATGTATTATAATTGCATTCAAATTTATTCAAAAAAATAAAGCATTCTATAAGGAATTGATTTAATAGATGGAACATCAGATTGGAGTAACTCCAGAAAATTAATTTGCCAGTCCTCCTGAGTAGGAAATCTACCTAATTGTAGTGATCTGATGGTCCAAAGAAGGCTGGCAGTAGCTTCATAGTGCAGAGCAAAAATACTAAAAAATGTTGGAAGAATAAGAGGACTTAAAACTTACATTTGCCAAACATGCCACACACTAACTTATTACCCTGGCTTTCTGCAAGCCTAATCACTGCAGCTCTAGCACAGCTGTGAGGGAGCATGTACCAACAACAGCCTTGATGGGCAGCAGGTTCTCTGTGGAACCATCATAACAAAAAAAAAAAAATCCCACCAAAGACCAGAAGAAGTGACTTATGACCTGCACTCAGAGCACAGTCCAACATTGCACTAAAAAGCCTGATTTACACTACTTAGTACTAAGATGGTGATGAATACTCTTACTACCTTTTATCTTCATTAATAATAGCTGCAGAACACTGTGTCATCTTGCACCTACTCATAATTGAATCTGATATTTTTAGGTCTTTAAAGTGCTATGTTTAGCATATACTTTGTGCAATATAGAAAGTTAGTACAGAACATGCTTTTTAAATTTAACATGAGCAGTATTTTGTTAGTGTAGGAACTAAATAAGGGCCAACAGTAATAAAGACAACTGAGAAAACATGGATTAGACATGGGATTTTTTTTTTTTAGGTGATTAAAACAGGTGTCAAATTAGGTAGAGAACTAAGTGCACTTGTGGTTGGTCTAGGAGATTGCATAAGGCTGTTAAACTGCAACCAAGAGAATGAGATTTATGTGTTTCAGGTCTGGTTGTGGTGGGGTTTGTTTGGGTTTTGGTTGGTTGGTTGGGTTTGGTTTTGTGGGTTTTTTTGTTATTTTTTTAACCAGACTAGGAAAAACACTAGTATGCATGAAATTCCTGCTGCTCTCCCATCAAGTTCAGAAAAACATAGTGGTTCTTAAAATAGCCTAAGCAACTTATGTTTGTGCAGCACTACTTTCTCTTCCTAGAGAAAGGAATATACATATCCATTCAGAAACTGTACCTTTTCTTTTATCCACAGCTATTTAGGAGATAAAACACTATTTTACTTGTAAAGTTTGAGACCTGAAATAGCAGCATTATGTTGATACATACTGATTTTTTGTGTTTATTTACATATGTACATATTGTATATATGTTGATACCATTACAGAGATGTAGCATAGCATCTCCGTAGACTGTAGTATGAAATTAGCATTTGGGCATGTAACATTTAACTGTGAGCTTGTCAGAAAACAAACCAAAAAAACCCCAACCTGTCTTGTGTTAGTAAGATAGCATTGAGCAACATTTCTGGGAATGCCAGAGTTCAGTGGTCAGTAGGCACATAAAACATTAGATCAGATGTGTCATGGACCTCAATTCCCTTTTTTGTCCAATTTGTCTTGTATCTCATGGGTTTACAGGGCTTTCACACTCTATGATGAAGGGCTTTAAATCTTACATTGTGAGGTTAATGCCTAGTGCTTCTTTGCCCTTCTGGTAGAATACTCTGTGGCTCTGACTGTTCCCTCTCTCAGAGTCACCTCCTTCTCCTCCCTGTCCTCTGGCTAAATGGAGGAGTGGATTACTCCTCCACTAGCAGAGGAATGTAAGACTTCCAATTTGCCACGTAGGTGGTAATTGCTGCATTCCAAAGAGGTTACCACAGCAAAACCCTCAGAGATACATGCACCTCAATTAGAAAGAAAGTATAGCTTCACTTCCAGAACTTGTTAAAGTTGTAAATCATGTTTAATGTGACACTTAATACACTTGAACTTAGCTATTTCAACTGAAGAAAAACTTGACTAAATAGGTATCCGTTTCCTCACATGGCCAGCTTCTCACACTCATTTTCCCTATCAACAAAGTAATTGTTATGATCTCAGCCATTTCCTCTTCCTCGCCTTCTTATTTTCAATTGCATAACTATAATTATTATTGATTATATCTAATTAGGATTCATTGTGCTTCAAAGGCGTGATACTTGGTCTCTGCCTTCAAGAGGTGATAATCTTACATTTAGGCTTAACTTCATAAGCAAGAGACAAGGGGAGAACTGAATGGAAGGACAAGAGTGACCACTTCAAAAACATATGATCTTTGCCTTAGTTAACTCGGTATTTGTAATTAAGTAAAATCTGACTTCAAAGCATTTTTATGACTGGTATATGGAAGAGAATACTACCAGTGTGAAGTAGTTTATTTATTTATTTCAGAAAAATGTGTTTTCCTGAGGGCAGCTGTGTTTTATCCAATAGAGCATGTGCACTTCCCTGGTCTTGTAAACTGAATGGCTTGCACACACACCAGGGACTTCTTTCTTTCATTTCACCAAAAAGTAGCCTGTAAGTCGTGCTTTCCTGGGAATAGGCACTGTTTACATGCCTGTCCCTCCCTTGTTTTGGAGGTCTTTGTTGCTATACTCTCTTCAGTTCATTTCTGTATTTCTTCTATGTTTGGGTCTCTGTGTGCCTCTTAAACCCAGGGTTATGTGATAATGAAGCAATGATAGGAACTGGACTTCTTTGTATATTCCATTCTCACTGTCCTCCAAACAGACTCTCCTCTTCAAAATGCTAGAAGTTGTGTGTATTCTTTGGTTACTACTTTATCTAGGAAATCGCATGTCGTTGTTGATCTGTCACTCAATTTGCCATACCTTGAATACTACATGGGAGAAGAAAGTACCAGAGCACTTGAGAAAACAAAGATTTCATAGTCTAGTAAAATTATGTTATCTCCATGTCCTTTGTCTGATACATTACCTGTAATGAGCAGTCTTTGCAAATCAGGCTCTATAGTGCTTCAAAAGAATGTATGATGTATAAGCTGTTCTGAGGCTTTATCTGTTACAAATTTTATCCGTTACTGCAATTCTATCTATTGTCATGCAATGGGAATGTCAAACAGAAGCCTTTGTTTTGGGGATGAATTGATGTTGGCAGACTCTATCCTAATCAAACAGTTGCAGACTGGTGAATATAGATGTGCCTGAAAACATAGTTATAATAAACATACTGCACTTCCAACTATTGCCATGGGAATAAAAACCCCCAGAAACACAGTATTAGGCGCATTAAGTATCTCTGTATTTCATACTGTTACGTTTGGTAAACAATGGGTGTCATCATATCCTTGGATAGAATGCACTACAGGAATTTCTAAACAAAACTGCTGTGTTAAATTGTTGTTAGGCATTTTTCAATTTAATTTTTAATTTATTTCAGATATGATTCCATGGATGCTTAGTATTTTGAATCAAAATGGAAGCCATTGTTCCAGCCCTGGGGAACTGTCTAATTATGGAAAATTCGGGTTTTTTCCTTATAGTAGAGAGATTTCAAATTCACCATGAAAACGTATAATATTATTATATGTTAATAATATTAAATTATTATTAAATTATTAATAAATAATATTAAACAGAAATTATTACTTCGGTGTTCCTTACAGTGTTCACTGCTGAAGGAGTGAGACTGCGCCTGCTTCTGCCTGCCTTTGAAAGCGAAAACTCAGTGACACAGGATCGTGAGAACACATCCTGTGGTGACTTCTCACTGCTATGGAGTGAAAGTAAGGGCTTGGGAAACAGTCAGGGAATACCTTTGAAACTCTCCAGACTCTAATTGACTGACAAGTCCTGATTGCCAAGAACATCCCGGTCCTGGCACATTTGGAGGAGACCTTTGAATGGTAAACAATAAGGATCGTACTGAGAAAGGCCATAGTTAAATAGTTTCTGTCTGGGCTTCTTTTGTACCTTCCAAGTATATACCTGAATATTATATATTTCTATTAAGGCAATATGTAGAAGCCCCAAGAAGGTGTTCTTGTGTTGAATATGATGACCTAAGCAGTCATAACCTTTTCTCCAGTAAGCTTATTGCCTCTGACTGTAAACATAATTTTTTGTTTAATGTGTCTCTTCTTTTTACAAATTTAAAGGGTCTAATGCTTGAAAGTGTTAATTCTTTATCCACTGAAATTCAAACCTCCTTAAATTAGTCAGTCTAGTAAGAAGTTGCCCCAGTAGATACATTCAGCATCTCATAAATAGCCTTCTGCAAAGAAACACAAGTACATCTTTCACTCCATGCCTAAGTCACCAAAGTGAAGCTATCTTAGACCAATGAAGTAAAACATTTGAAAAGTCATTTACACAAAATGCAAAAATAGATTACCGCCAAAAATGTATTTAACTTACAATGAGAATATTCCTTCTTGGTATGGAATGACAGCTATCTCTTAATAAAAGAAAGAGGGGTAAATATTTAGTGAGGGATGCTGGCTCAGTATCGGTAAGGACCTTGTGGATCAGGCAGAATGGATCACACTATAGTTACTGCCAAGGCTAGATGTGAGAGGTGAATGAGAGCTGTGAAGAACCTCAAAAAAAAGAGGAATAAGATAGATTTTCCTAGGATAGATTTCCAGAAGTAATGTGAAAGTGTAATCCTGGTTTGAACTATGGCATTAATATAGGGGCAGCCAGACTTGGCTTAGAATCAGGAGGACTGCCTGAGTCTGAGATCCAGATGTCCTAATTATTTGTCTGTTCTGGATTACAGTTCACATTCTCAGATTCCATCAGAGATCATTACATCTGCTCATTAAATTTTTGTGAGAAATATTACTTGACAGTGACAGATTTGTTGGGCTTGTCAGGCAAATTATATATGTAGTTTTGAGCATCAAAAATTCTAGAAGTAATCCAATAGTAATTATTGTAAATTATTTTTTTAAATCTATGTTTGAGTTATGGTTGGTTTATGAAAGCTTGGTGAAGATACGGATAGAAATTGTATTTCCTGACTGACTATTTAATACGTTGGTTTAAAAATACATCAAATTAGCACTAGTATATGATTTTTTGCATAATAATGTTCCTTTGAGTAGTCCAAAAGTAGCTGGAAGATATAAGGAAATTATTGACAGCAATAGTAAATCTCAGCTATGCTGAGATGGACTCGTGCCTAAAACATGAAAGTAGCTCACATCCAAGAAATAGCTCTAGTTCCAAGTCATTGAGAAATCTTCATCGTTATAAATTAATTAGTTGAACCACCCAGCAATATTCTTCTTCTGCTGCTTCAAAGAAGATGAATAAATGGAGATGAAATAATTATTGTTATTTTCGGTTACCAACCTAACCATGTTCGGATATACATAGGTATGCACCCAATTTCCCACAATTTCTCAATACACAATATGGATACCATATGTATTGCCACTGCTCAGTGCCACCTGCTTCTTCCCATTCACTTGTGTTCTTCCCCATCTGTTTCTTAAAAGTACTTTTCCCATCATCGTACAACTGTCGGGTGATTTGGGATGAATCTACTTTTGGAACTGCAAAAATGGTTTGGATACAAAGTTGAAAATGGAGTTATGATGCAATGCCACCCAATCAAGGCCTTGGAAATATTTATTACAGAACTGATTTTCATGTAGCAAGCTATCTGCAAAAATGATAATAGACATTGCTCAAGCCTGTCACACCTAACATCTTGTTGCCCTGGCCATATAAATAAATAGTCTTCTTTGCATATATATGTGTATCCACACCTCTTCTGTTCCATTTTTTCTGAGCATAGAAGGGTCCTTCTTCTAGATTAGCAGATAGATAGACAGAAGCAAACACCTCCTGTTTTCATAACACTAGGCACCATTTTTGGTACACACACAAGTGGAGAGGAAAATTAGCATTGTTGGTACTATCAGCGACATTGATGTTACTTATTCCCAAGCTTCATTTTTAGAAACCTGGTTTTATTAGTACCAAAAAAAAACCCCAGGTTCTTAAAATTTCAGCTCAGTTAATGATAATTTTTATCTCACATACAATTCAACCTTCTATTACTTTTTAGAAATAGGGTTTTTTAGGAAAAAATATTCTAAAAAATAGCTGTAGATGCTGTACTTGTAAATTTACTTCTAGTCTTTTAATATGCTGAATGTGCTCTTCAAGTAGTTCATGGTTTTTAGTCTTCTTAATTAAAGGTGTTTTTAGCTCTCATATAGTACATGCTATGCTTTTCATTAGCACTTCAGTTTTGTAGGATCCACTGGCTTTTAGCACGTCAAGCAACCAATTTCTTGAAAAGTTTTAATTTTTCTCATTCTAAGCTCCAAAATAACATCAAGACATCATAGGTCATTAAGTAGGGAGTAACTCACGTTACTAGGGTGTGTTACCAACTCCCCACCAGTCTAGTTCAAGACAGATGTTATCGTCTCTAATTTTGGAATGCACCAAATAATTTACTTTATAGACTGTTGATGAGCTTGGAAAAGTTTATGGTCTAGAAGTATCATCGGTTTAGTGTGAGCTTCTGGTGCACGAGCCAGGAAAGACTAGATATCCTTAGGGAGCTGCAAGATCTGTTCCTAAAATTAATTGTAAGGCAAGCCTAATGAAACTGTTCAAAACAGGATATGGGGAAACATAGAGCACTCCCTCGGCTCCCTCACAAATCCCTCCCTCCTCTTTCTATATTCTCTCTCAAAATAAATAGCTGTGGCTAGTTGGAATCAGAGCAACACTAGTGCTACACTTTCCATTGTAGTTTCTAGAATGCTGTAGTTATTAAATACTGGAAACTGAGACTTACATAGATGTCATTTTCATCCATCTCCCATCTCTTTGCTCTTTTCCTGATTTCAGAGACCATCTCAGTTGTTATCCACCATTCCTGTTTGTTTAGATAGAAATTCAGGGTTGTGCTGGCCATGTTGCCATAATAACCTCACGGTTGCATCCTTTCTAAACTCTTCACTAGTGAAAAATGTCTACCTTTGCAATGCTGCAGCCTATGGAGAATATTACTCAAAAGTTCAAAGTTTTATTTCACAGGATTTCTGTTATACAAGAAGTTGAAAAAGGCTACGGTTAAAGTAAGAATCTAACTGCAAGTTTTTGTCTCAAAGATATTTGAACATACACTTCCTGTTTTAGCAGTAAGTGGGAAATACTGCTCTAATTTGCTATTGTTGATATTTCTAAAGAATTTCTTAGAACTGCAAATATATTTATTGAATGGTGTGAAAAGTTTCTGTGAACCACATCCAAGAAGTCCAATTTGTTGTTTCCACAAGCAGCATTGCAGATCAATAGCTGTATCCTGGTAACATCCTGAGCCAAAGCCAAAGGAATAATTAAATTTTGGTCCAATCATATTTCAGGTGTGAGGGAGACCCTCCTCTTTAGCTTTTTTTTTCAGCAAAAACACTGAGATTAGGTCTCGGATTGCAAATTCAACCATAAAAAGTTATAAGGTTTGAAAAATAATAATCACTGTTCTCATTATTTAAAATACACATGTTGTTTCATTTATTTTTTAATATTTTTTGCTTAACTAGAGTAAAAAAAGGAGGCTGATATTCTTATGTAATCACTTTTCTTCTGGCCCTATATAAATTAATTATTGAATCATGAGAGTTGACAATACTGCGTTTCTCAAATAAAAATTGATATTTTTTTTTATAAAAGGCTATTGGTTGGATACCTCCAAATGAATTTGTCCAGATTTAGTTAAATTTTGTTTTTGTTTTCCACTTCATTTGCATGAAGCTGCCACAGTAGACTGAGGAACATGTATATCCTAACTAGCTTGTGGTTCTGTAGCAAGAAAATGCAAATCCAAGGTTACCATTAACCAAGAGGCCAGAAAATATTGTCATGTGTCTCAGACAGCATAACAACAAATTAAGGGACATCCCAGTTGCCTAGGGCTTCAAGACATCACCACATAGGTCAGCCCTTAAACTTTGGGTTGCACCCTTCCAACAAAGTGGCCCTCTACAATTAGAAGACACTTAAACTTTTCAAGTATAAATTATAAATCTATAAAACTTTAGGTACCTTGCAGCTAACCACATAAACATTACAATTTGAGGTTTATTATATAAATGAATGACAAAGAAAGTTAAATTTTCTACTCTAAACTTGACTTGTTAACACCATACATTATAAATATGAAGTGTAATGAAAGTTTATTTTTATGCTCTGAAATTATAAACTTCCTACAGTTACCCATTAAACATGTAATATTAATACAGGAAAAAGAAGCTAATTTCATTCAGAGGGTAAGTAGGCCATTGATCATTTTGTTGGTTATCTATGATTTGCTCTTGCAACTGTCTGGTATTGGGGGTTTATATGAGGGGAAAATAGAAAGCTTATGGCTTTCAAAGACCGAGACATTGCTCTTACAAAGAGCTGAATGGGAAAGAACTGCATTTGAAGGCAATGGTTAGTACTGCTCTCAGTCCTTTAGAGCTACTTTACGGTCACTCAGACCTGAAGATTTGCAAATGTTAAACTGGAAATTCCATACTTTTTATAATTCTTAATTCAATGTCTCTCTCTAGTGAAGGGCTTATTTCTCTGGCTTCCTTTCTCCCCTTTTACTTTTCTCATTTCAATCATTATCTGCTCCTACTTTCTTAGCAAGGCATGAGAGCTTGTGCAATTTAAGAGCTCTGCAACCTTAGCACAGTAGTGGTATGGTATGTCCTTTATAATTGAACACAGTTCACATTAGATGGAAACTGGGGAATCTGAGAAAGAGATGAGTGTGATATACAATATTATAGCCTTTCTTTACACCCATATAGCCAAATACATATGAACAGCAAGATCTAGGGGAAAATATGTAATCTGTAACTTCTTCCTTTAGTGTTTTTAAATGTCTCTTCACATTTTCCTAAGTTTTCTTAATTCCTAATTTTCATGAACATGCCATACGCAATCTTCTTCCCAACTTTTTTTTGAAGAGTCATTTATTTTTGCCATTTTTTACACACCAACTGTATGGTACCTTGTCCGTGCATAATACTTCAGTGAGTATTTCAGTAGAACTAGGCCAAATTTCAATACTCTCGACCTTGCCCATTCCAGTTTATCCACTCCCAGCTGTACATCTTCTAATGCCTACCTTAGCCAAGCCAAGCTCACATTTTTCTCTACTGAGTGTTGGGTCCTGCTGGCAGACACTGCCTCCTGAGTTAAAAGTAGGGCTCGTTCTCAGTTGTAAATCTTTATGTTGTTATAAGCAAGTGTAGATTTGTACAGACCTGTCAGTGATGTCAGCTTATACAGTGCAGTAACTGCATTCCTTTTGCTGAAAGTGAATATTTGAAACTTATGTGACCCGATTAAATTTTAAAATGACAGATTCCACAGTGTAAACACGTACTAGAAAAGCCCCAGCTTTGGTGAATGATCAGTTTTAGGTGTTGGGTAGGCCTTGGCACAGTGCATCTGTTTTACAGCAACCTGCAAAACAGATGAATCCTTCTTGTTTTAAAATTTGGAGGAAAGTTTATCCAAGAGCTTTTCAATGGTTTAAGGCTGTCTCCTGTAGAATATTTTTGCTATGATTTGTCTTACAGGAGCCTGTATTGAGCACTTTAGAACGCACGTATATTAAAATGATTCCTGTCACAAAAGCTTATGAAGGCACAGAAACAGGTGGAAATTAGTAAGAGAACAGGAATCGTCCATTCAGGTATTCCTACATCTACTTTGTAACTTTAACTTAATAATAACTTGTTATCTACTTAATGTATTGCTACTAATGGAATTTGCATTATTCAGATTCTGCCAAGCAGAAACAACCCCGGTGGTCCTGTGTTATACAAATTACTATTTCAGCTCTCATTTGTGATTGACTTTTTGAAAATTGCTATACTAAATGGTAAATTTTAATTCTTTGGGGGACTTTGAATAATTAACTCATGTGTGTTTCCTAAAGGTTCTGGTTGTAGAATTGATATTTTAACCTGTTGACCCACTATTTTAGTTCTGGCCACTTACATATCATGACTGGTCTTTTGTTTTACTTGGATGGACATGAATCAAGTCATTTGGTGATGGTAAATAACATCTTTTGGCTCCACTCAGTATTGATCACTTTCCAGTGAATCAGCACTTCAACAGACTCAGTACAATATTGTGGAATCTCCTGATCTTTAAGACATGAAACCATGAAATGTGACTTAGGTGTGAGAGGATCCTTGTTCAGCTGTGTTACTGTGCAGAGGTTGCAAAATGGTCTAATGAAATCGTTGAAATTGGTTAGCGATCTAGTTACCCTGTGTTTGAAGAAATATATGAACTTCATGTTTAGCCAAAATCTCCTATTTTTTCTGAAATATGGATGTTCTGTGGACAGATAATGTTTCCTAGAGAAAGTTCAGTCAAATTTCTAAAGCTCTCTGAATTGATAGGATTAGATTGGACCAACACGACAGCTTCTAGTGCCAGTAACATTAGAATACTTTATTTCTGCTATGATTGTAATAACATTCCTAGTAATCCCATGAAAGTGATGCCTTACCTTTAAGAATGTGTTCTATAGGCAGTGATATAAGATTAGCTTTCTCTGTTTCATATACTGTTTTCTCTATTGCATTTTCTCTATTGCATATTTATCTCTGCTCTAATTCCTTGTATTTAGTAACATGTATTTGGTGAAAATGAGTGCTTGATTAAGTTCCTTTTTCAAGTAAAACGTTGGCTTGTTATTTCCCCAGGTCATGGTACTGGCTGTGGATATCAAGAATTTTTTAAGGTATCAGATATTAGGTATTTATGGACAGTGCATATATGCAGATACACTTACTTCAGGTGACCTTTTAATTTGAAGAGGGGAACAACACATGTTCATTAACATTTTACCAACATTAAAACACAGAGAGGATTTAGATGACCAGTAAGCTGCTTTCCATCGTATTTGAGAAATTGTGACAGTCTGGCAAAGTTCCTGCAGACTGGGAAGGGGGGAATATAACTCCAATATTCAAAAAAGGAAAAAAAGAAGACTCAGGGAACTATAGGCCAGTCAGTCCCACCTCTGTGCCTGGCAAGATTATGGATCAGATCCTCCTGGAATCTCTGCTAAGGCACATGGAAAATAAGGAGGTGATTGGAGACAGTCAACATGGCCTTGGTGGCCTTTTACGATACTGCCACAGACTTGGTGGACAGGGGCAGAGCAAGAGATGTCGTCTACCTGGAATTGTGCAAAGTGTTCCACACTGTCCCGCACAACATCCTGGTATCAAAATTGGAAACTAATGGATTCGATGGATGGATCACTCAGAGGATAAGGAGCTGTCTGGATGACCGCACTCAAAGGGTTGTGGTCAATGGCTCAATGTCCAATTGGCGGCCAGTGATGAGTGGTGTCCTTGGGTGTCCATACTGGGACCAGTGCTGTTCAACATCTTTGTTGGAGACATGGACATTGGGTA
>BJBW01008323.1:74968-102232 GCA_004320125.1 Scolopax mira
GAGAGGTGGGCTCATGCAAATCGCATGAAGTTTAACCAAGCCAAGTGCAGGGTCCTGCATCTGAGATGTGGCAATCCCAGGCACAAATAGAGGTTGGGCGGAGAATGGCTTAAAAGCAGCCCTGAGGAGAAATACTTGGGGGTGGTGGTGGGTGAGAAACTTAACATGAGCTGGCAATGTGCACTGGCAGTCCAGAAAGCCAACCGCATCCTGGGCTGCATCAAGAGAAGTGTGCCAGCAGGTCATGGGAGATGATTCTGCCCCTCTACTCTGCACTCGTGAGACCCCACCTGGAGTACTGTGTCCAACTTTGGAGTCCTCAACACAGGAAGGACATGGATCTGTTGGAACAGGTCCAGTGGAGGGCCACAAAGATAATCAGAGGGATGAAGCACCTCCCCTATGAGGACAGGCTGAGAGAGATGGGGTTGTTCAGCCTGGAGAAGAGAAGGCTCCAGGGAGACCTTATAACAGCCTTTCGATATCTGAAGGGAGCCTATAGAAGAGCTGGAGAGGGACTGTTTACAAGGAAGTGTAGCAAAAGGACAAGGGCCAGTGGTTTTAAATGGGAAGAGGGGAGATTTAGATTAGACACCAGAAAGAAATTCTTTCCTGTGAGGGTGGTGAGACACTGGAACAGGTTGCCCAGGGAAGCCATGGTTGCCCCATCCCTGGAAGTGTTCAAGGCCAGGCTGGATGGGGCTTTGAGCAACCTGCTCTAGTGGGAGGTGTCCCTTCCAACCCAAACCATTCTATGATTCTATTAATCCCTTATCACAAATGCAATGAGGATTGCTGCAGTGGAAGAAGCAGCAACAGTTTCAAGTTGTTGCCCAAAAATAAGTTACCAGTCATTTTGTTAGCATGAGTTGTTTGAGGTTGTAGGAGATCATCATGACATTTTTCATTATGCTGGCCAAAAGCAATATAATAGAGTACTCTGATGTACCTGAGTACCTTCTTCTGAATTAAAGGAATATAAACCTGAAAAAACCCCAAACCAGGAAATGTTGATGAGGAGGGAGAAGATGCAACACTGGAGGGAAGAGAGGCTTTGAGAATTTAGAACTGCTGAGCATTAGGTACCTGCATCCACAGAGAACTTCCAAAAAAGGTTATGCGGGGTTTTTTGAGATTCTAGGCATCTGTCATTCCCACTGACTGAATAAAATAGATATTTTTTCATATGCATTCAGAATCCACAGTTGTGTTCCCAACTAAGAGTAAGTGAATACCAGATACATTAACTCAAGGCCCACTGTCTTCTAGAATATCAGAGGAAAAATTAACAAGGAAATAATATCTGTGCTACTCTCTATGGCTCTGATTTGTCACTTGGTGGGATGTACTAGTCTGTAGAAGATTTCAGAGCCCATAGTCAGTTTCTAAATCTTTTGTAGGCTGATGCTTGCAGTTATATTCTGTCTAGAGAAAGGATGTGTCTTTCTCTGAAGATGGTATCTCTTTCTGCAGACTTACAGGGAGTTAACAATTCGGCTTGACTTTGGGGTCCAGACATTATGCTTAGATATCATAAGTGAAGTAAAATGCAAATTTCTCATTAAGTGACTCACTTGATTAGCCAAGTTGTCTGCATAATGCAGAATTTTGATACTGATATGTTACAAAGTGACTGTCCTAAAACCTTCCCACTAAACATAATCATGCTATTACTGTTCACTTTGACAGCAGCTTCCTTCCACCCAAGGAGCTCAGCACATTTCACAACCATTAAGCCTCCCTATGAAATAGTTAAATATCATTATCCCATTTTCTAGATGAGGCATACGGAGATTAATGACTTGCTAGAGTCACACAGGAAATTTGTGACAGAGCAAGGAATAGATGGCAACTCACCCAGCTCTCATGCCTATTCTTTTGTTTACAAAATGACTTTCTGTCCCCAAAGAAAAGGCACTCCTGGTTTTGGAGGAGCACTACTAACGCATGAACTGAAAAGGTGGATCAGTAAAAGAAAAAACTAAGAGCAGCTCTCCTTCTTTTCTACTAATATAATGGAGGGACTGTGCTATTATTGGTATAGGATTGCTTTTAAATAGAGACAAGTTATAAAGGATGCAAGAAGGTGAAGGAGGGGAAGGGGAATTTCAGAAATTTGATGCAGCACCAGAAATCTTGTATGACCAGCATAGAAGAAACAGCTGTTAATCTGGTTTTGAGTCTTGACCATACTGATTCATTCTTGGGCTCTTTGATTTGTCTGTGGCTGAACCTCAGTGTTTCTGTTTAAACTGAGGAAAATGCAGTGTTCACTATGTGGGTCACAGGGCATAATGATGTTGTTTTCTCTTTCCCATTGTTTAAAAAGTCACAGTTCACTTCTGTGTATTCATGTTAATTCCTTTACTGTGTATGAGGGGGCCCATATTTAATTGCTGACTCATGGGCTATGTCCAGTTTCTCAGTTTACAGTTTAATACAGCTAACTTCTCCATATGGGTTAACCACCTTCTCCCCAAATTCACATTGACTGTTTTTTTACTTCACAGAGTTGGTTGTTCTATTTATTGTCTTGCATGTTGACCTTACAAAAAGACTGGAATTCAACAGAACAACTGTTTCCTAAAATACAAATTAACATAATGTAAGTTAAAAGTAAAGTAAATTACAGAAGATATTTGTGCTATCAGGGTCTTCTGAAGTTTTGAAGTGTATAATTTAACAAACTATTTAACAGTTAAAAAAAAAAAAAAGAATATTTCATTGTTATGTACACAATGTAGAGATTTGAAACAAGAGATTCAAGGTGTCTGTTCTAATTCAAGAACAGTAAAATTAAAGTGAGGAAGATATGAAGAAATCTATTAAGACAAAGCTTGGGCAAGTAAAGATCTAAGATGAAGCTCTGGTTTCTGCTTGACCAGCAAGAAAAAAGGGACACAATGTGCACTCAAGTTTTTCATCACCCAAAGGCATCATACAAGTGCATTAACTATTCTGATACACAATCACACAATTAAAAAATAATATATGAAATGCATCACATAAGTGCTTACATATAAAAATGTGTCAGAGGTTTTGGTTGGAAAGTTATTCTTGCTATTTTTTACTATAAGGTTTATATGCTTTGAGAGTTCCATAATATAACAGTTTATACAGGAGGTATTCTACTACTTGTGAGTTGTCTGTACATGTATATGTATGCAGACATAGTATGACATGAATTGTATGAAACTTTGAGCTGATTTATACTGTGTAGAGATGGAAGGTGGGGTTTTTTTAAGTGCAGAAGTAGAATTGAGAGGTTTGTGTCCAATGTGTATTCTGAGAGATCTACATATGTATCTTTGAAAATAATTACTGCATGTATTTATTGCATGGGCTCTTCATGCAATATTATCCTGCCTAGCTATATAGTTTTAGGAGTCCTTTAAATTAAAGGAGTCCTTTAGGAAGAATTCCTGTCAGAGGTGAAAATAAAGTATAATCCAGAAGATAATCAGGAGACCTAAATGAAACAGTAGAAAAGCCATTACTGGGGATCATGCTCAGCCTGACTCTGATCTGGGCTGATGCAGTTTCTTCTTTCAATCAAGGTTAGGGTGGAAGATGATACTTATGAAATCTTAAAGATGCTGGCCTACGCAGAGAAAGAGGTTGAGTGAACTTTTCAGGGAGTGTCACTGAGTGCTGACAAGGACTGACGCGTACCATGAGTGGCAGCAGACTTTCTATATGACCTTGGCCGAGTCACTTAATCCCTCTGTGACTTGGTTTCCTCATCTGTAGAATTAGGTACAAATAATAATACTTCCATGCCTCACAAGGATCTGTGGGGATTATTTCATTATTGCTTGCAAGGCGTGTTCAGAGACAAATAGAAAAGATGCAGTGGAAGTGTTATTTATTTCTGAAAACCTGTGCAATGCTAAATACCTTGTGGTCCATGTCCTGGAAAACAGATTGTTAACTGACTGTTACTTGGAAGACTGATATTATCAGCAACCATATGAGCCCACCATACCTTTCCTCTTTCCTCTGGTTCCTTTTTTGCTCTTGTATCCAAGTGGTTGTGTACATGTTGTTAGGCAAACCTAGACAACCTCTCTGCCTCTCTATGACAGCTGCTTTTTGGCTTCTATAAATGATGAACTTGAGACCCCCCCAAAGATACAATCACATTCTCTTACCTAGAAACATCCTGTATAGATTAATATAAAGATAAGTAATGAAGTTCCTTTAACTAAAATTTCAAAGAGTAGATCCCAAGTGTTCAAGTTGATTTTGAAGTCTAAAGAGATGTCTACTAGTGTGAGCATCTCCCTGTTGGCCTAAGAGATTGAAAGAAACTTTGTCAATAAACTGTAAGCTGTACATTGTCTTATCTCGTAGTAGGCCAGATTTCAGTTATGAACATGAAAAACTCAATTAACCTAAGCAGTCAAACTTTTTTAATGAATAAGAATGCATCAGCAAACTGAGTTTATACATGTCAGTGTTTTGTATTATGTAGCTATGGTATTTTTGATACTGTCAGATTGGTAGAAGCTCTAAAGCTAAACTTGCATTACTGAACCCTAGCTGCACACTCATGAGTGGATCACACATGCATATATATATATGCATTGCATTAACTCCACTATACAGGTGAATCCTGCAGGCCAGAGGAACTTTAAAAAAAGCCTCTAAATATATTTCAACTGTGCTTGAAGTATTCTAGATCCATAGACATAAATTACATACAAAGAGAATTTTTCAGTAATACCAGTAGATACTATGTGTAAGAAAGACCATTTACTTTCTTTGTGAGTGAAAAAAAAGATTTTTTTGTTATTAAGGCTCCAGTTTTTTTGTCAGACTGTATATCTTAGTAGTGGGAAGTGGGATCCCTCTTCTATGATGTCTTCCATCACATGTCTTCCATCTTCCATGGACAGATATTTACATTTACTTAAATCTGAATATATGGTCTGGTAAATCACTAACAAATGGTAGTCACTGTGGCTTATATGAGGTATTGCATGTGTTTGTGGCCACACCCAAACACTCACCTTAAAAACACATGGGGACAATGCTATTTGTTAGCTTGCACAATATATGAGATAAGATGATGCAATGTTATATGTCATTGCTGTTGTATGTGCTGTTCATGCCAGGTGTTTCTCCAGAACTGCATGTAAGTGTATGGCATCAATGAGCTATGCACAGTCTTTTTTGCCCTCTACTGTGGCAAAAAATGTTCAGTAGAAGTAATCCATTTGATCACTCCTGTTCTACTCTTTTGTCATTAAGTCAAACCTTTATTTTGTCCACTAATTCTCATGTAAGGCTCCCAGTGACATCATCTAACTAGAACCTTCGGGGTGTGGACCATTATTGTTATTTATAGAGTAACAGACTTGTGCTAACGTCAGCAGGGTTTAAATCAGACAAGAAAAGTGCAAACACGGGACAAGTCAAGAAACTAAAGTCAAGAAGGAGTTGGGCATTTTTAAAATGTGAGAAAGGATGATTTTCATATCTTTTTTTTTTCTAGAAAAACTTATATATTACTGGTTTACGGAATTATCAGATAGTTACACATTTATGAAACGTACATTTAATATATTTCCTTAAGAGTGAAAAATATACTATCTAAATTTTAGTTGGCTTTTACAATGTACTATTTTAATGTAATTTTCTTTTTCTGAAGAACAACATTTTACTTATTTATAGCTAGATCTATTTTGGGCAGTAAGTAATTCTATTGTATTATGTGTATATTTAAGAAGGGAATATAATTATTGAACATAGGAAGTATAATGTTCCCTTATAAATAAAAAATATAGCAATACTTGAAAGCCTCAGAAATAGGATATAAATATTGACACACTTGTATAAAGTAGAAGAAATACTGGTTTTGATGGAAAAGTAAATAAATGTATCTCTTCATACAACCATTATGATACAATTCACGTAGCCTATTAAGAATCCTCACCACTAATTTTAGACTTAAATATGTTTCAAAATAACTTAAGTTTTTGAGTACTTTCAAATTACAGAAAGTATGCTGGAGAATTGCAGCCATCTTAGTAGTTCTTAATAGTATTAATCCTCTTAATACTATACACTGGGCAAACCACTTTTATTTGGAGATGAAATGTAGGATATTACAGAAATTTCTTGTCATTGTAAAAGTAGGTGTCAAGAAATCAAATTTTATTAACATTTATAGGAACTTTTCATGGCCTTCCTTCTTTGAGCAAGGAAGTAACAAAGAAAAGGTCTGAGAGAGCTTGGGAAGGCAGCTGGCCCTTAAGAGGAGGCAAGGATGTTCAGTAATAAATGTTTTCCTAGTCATAATTATGGAAAATAATGTTTGGAAGAAATTAAGTTTCTTTCTTTCTCTTCCCCGCTCGCTTTTATTGTCATAGAGTCAGTTTAAAGTATATGGTTATAATCTCACCTCTTCGTATCCATAAGACCACTTCTTACACACATTTTCACTAAAATAACTTTGGAGTGGTTACTTTTTTATCATTCATTGTTTCCCAGCACATCTGAGGTATCCAAGCAAATAATTTGTCAATTCTCCTGCAAAATCTGAGACCCGGTGTTGTGTCAATACTGCATACTGGAAACACCAAAACGTTTTGATAAGAATACCATACCCGGACAAAAATAACCCTCACGTCTCTTACCTTGTTATTTATGTATACTTGTTGACATAAACTGAAGCTTTGTTATGCTTTCTAGCATTTCTAGTTGCAATGTAAGTTACCACATCAAAAATCATCTTTGCCTCAGAAATTGCAGAGAGCAAGCTGAAGGCTGTTGAAGGTCATGAGAGTAGTTGGATAATGTCAGTGAAGAAAAAGGAAACAGGCTGCTTGGTCTAAATAGCTTTTAGTAGGAAAAAATATTTCTAGAAAACTCTGCCAGGGTTTGCAGTCCTTTATTCAAGAATATCCTCTTTTGCTTAGCTGAGTAGCTGGCTTCCCTGTTGTCCACCATGTGCCCTTTAAAATTTTCATCCAGTGCCAAGTAGAGACCCCTCCTTTCAGTGTGCTGGACTCTGGCCTCTCTCCCATGTTCTCTGGCTTGTTCCTAAAGTGAATTGACCAACTTGGTGGGACAAGTCTAATGTAATTATTTTAAAGAAAGACTGGCTAACTCTATATGGGCTACCCTACATTCAGAGACCTGGGGGGGGAATAAAAAAAAAAAGCACCAGGGAAGTTCATGTGCGTACCGTGTAGAGTTGATTTGCAGTTGCACAGTAGTTTCAGTATGTGGAAAACTTCTTAATCATGGTTTTAGCAGAGTCAGGAATTCACCACTGATTCAGTTGGTATTTAACTTGTGATCTCAAAACTGTCCTTTCAAGCATAGAGTCCTGAAAAATACTTTTTTTTAGCTGTCAGTTCTAGATTACAGGTAAATTAATACTGAATCAGTGCACTATGTTTGATTCAATGGAAATACAGTTCCTTTGAAATAAACCATAAGCACCATGTTGTGAAAGACCTGTGACAACAGGTTTACAACTCTCACTTTGTAAACTAATGGTCTGAGTCTTTACCAGCTTATACAAAATAGTATTTTATTAGAACCAACATAAGCATATTGCTTGTCTTATCTATGCTTCTTTATAACCATAACATTACCAAGATTACAGCAATTCATTGTCTGACACTTACGTATCTGCCCGTCAAACCAAATATTCATGGAGTACTCATTGCTGCTTTGAGTAGCCTGGAGTAATAGTTCTGATTCCGCTGGTTCTCTCTCTGTATCTGTATCTCCTAGCTGGCAGAGAAGGAGGGCTTGCATACACACATTTCTAAGATCCAATCTCTTTGTTTATGTATTTCTGGTGCAATCAGTTGACATTCCTTACTGTATCATTTATTTGACGGTGTTGCCAGTATGCTATTGCATTTGTGGTGTGTAGTCTCTATTCTCATTACTATTTATAACATTGGTATCAATGTTAAATTTGGTGGTACAATAAGAGAAGGAAGATTATGATCTCTTCCCCAATGGATAGTAGCAGATAGGAAGTAATGTCTTTCATAATAGAATAATGTAAATAAAATGTACTCATTAATTAAAGGTGATTAACTGAAAGAGAATACTGCAAGTTAAATACACTAAACCTATGCTATGAGCATTTTGATTTTTAAGTGCATAAACATCAAGAATTTGAAGAAGTTTCTTGTGAACAGTCTTTTGTTGATGGATTTCCTGGTATTCCCTGGGTAAATACAACTGTCTGTCATATTGTTAAGGTCCTTGAATGCATTCAGAGAAGGGCAAGCTGGTGAAAGGCTGGAGGGACTATCCTCTGAGGAGCAACGACTTTAGGGTTTTCTAGTTTGGAGAAAAGGAGGCTGAGGAAGCTTATTGCTCTCTACAGCTTCCTGAGAAGGGGACATGGGGAGGGTCCCTGGTATCCAGGGTCAGGATGTGTGGGAATGGTTCAAAGCTGTGCCAGGGGAGATTTAGACTGGTCATTAGGAAGCATTTCTTTACCAACAGGGTGGTCAAATACTGGAACAGGCTTTCCAGAGAGGTGGCTGATGCCCCAAGCCTGTCAGTGTTTAAGAGGCATTTGGACAATGCCCTTAATGACATGCTTTAACTTTTGGTCAGGCAGTTGGACTAGATGGTCACTGTAGATCCCTTCCAATTGAAATACTCTGTTCTATTCTGTTCTACTCTATATGTCATCCAGCTTTTGGACTTCTCCTAATCTTCAGCACAGACCTTTTGAAAATGTTTCTGAAAATGGAAAAAAATACTTAGTTTTTAATGCGGATCAGATGCAGTGACTTTAGGTCCTACCTCAAGGTACCTGAAATAAAACAGCCTCATTGACTCTGCTCTGAGAAAATGCTTGGCAGTATTACAATGATTGGAGTTTTCCATGCCTTTTCCCACTGTAAGAAAGGAGTGAAAAAAATTAAAAACTAGCAGCAGAATACTCTGAGGTCAAATTAAGCAAACTGGTGCAGAATCTTTTACCAGAACAGTTCATGAAATATCAGTAAGTCTTTTGTATCGCATAATTCTGTAGATTTTATACAACACACTGGGTTAGGCTGTCAACCTGCCGGAGCCTTACCTATCCCAGATGCTGAGGTAAAGGTCAGAGGGGTTATGATTCACCCGTGAGGAGTGTGTGTTGTCATCGCCCCATCTGGGCAGGAGAGTCCCACCTGCGGTGTCCTAATTTCCACGGCAGAAGCATGGGCTCTCCTGATTGGCCACGCCGGCTCCTCGCCTCACAGCCGATTGGCCGAACCTGCCGCCTCCTCTCTCTCATCTTGCTGGGGCACCTGGGCTGCCCAGCTGCTGCTCTTCCACACTAACCATAGAGGGACCGGAGGATGCCCACACATCAGCGCTCGGTCGATAAGGTGTGTTGTTGGGGATGTGGTGGACAGGGTGCACGCTAACTGGTGATACTTGTTCTCAAAGGCTGAAGAGTAAGTCTGTGGCTCATCAAGAGCATTTAGGAGAAAAGAAAGGAGAAAAATACTCAGAACAAAGTTAAAAATGGATATACAGTTTTTAAGTGTTGGCAGGATGGACTTGCCAGGACTGGGGTTCTCAAATTACAGAAAAGTCTTTATCATATTAATTTAATGCTCTATATTTAAAGGCTTTTAAAACAACTTTTGTCTCTACTCAGAAGCTTGCCCAAGGCTCTGGAGAAGCAAACCACCAAAGTGTCTCTTCCCAAGTCCACTAGACTTTGAATGCAGTAGCTAACTAACTAGCACCCAGGGATTTAATTGTTGGCCTGAAGTCGTATTAGACTAAATGTGGAAGAGGATTCTTAAGGTAGCAGCTCAGGTACTGCAAATATGAGGGTGATGTAAGCTCAGAGGAAGAAATTATTGTGTCTGTGGTAAAAAAAGAATTAGAATTTTTCCATCAGATGAAGGAACTGAGGATACAGCTACTTTTCCATAATTATATCCAATTAGAAGCTTGCAAATATTTATTTGCCAGAACTCCCAATGCTTTTATTTTATAAATCTTTATTTTTAGTTTCTTGGCTTTTTTCATGGAGAAAAGGCAAATTTGTGGTGTAAGATAATATGATTGCATTGAGTATATATTGGAACTCAAGTTCCATGGAAATTATTTTCTGCTTCTGCCTCAGTTCTAGACTTGGAATTTTTTAAGATGCTAATATCTCTCTCTTCCTCATCTAAAACTTAATTGCAAAGGATGGCATAAGGAGACGCTTAGGATAGCTCTTGAACTGTTAAATCAGAGAGCTGATGCAAAGGGAAAGCAAAGTGTTTCAACTCGTTGTGCTTGTTTTCCGGCTCTCTTCTAACCAAAAAAAGAGGAAATGAGATTTCAGAATGGTTTTCTTTCATGGCAGAGCACAGCTCCAGACAGTATTCCAGTCCCAGCTGAACTAGTGCTAAGGACTCTGTGCTTTGAAATAGAACATCTAATTACAAATAGATTTTTTTTCCCCTCTCTTCATGAGTCAGACAAAGATTTCAACAACACATAGACTGGTTCATATTAAATCACTGTTTACCACATCTGTTAATGTAATAGCACCTACGTGCTGTATTTAAAATTTAATTAGAGGTGGGCCACGTCAAAATCATCAGAAGAGATTGGATAACCGCACCCAGTGTACTGATACCAAAACATAATGCTTCCCAGGATCCCATTTAAGTGACATTTTCATGAGACTTTTGGGAGGGATACTCTTCATCTGCTTTAAAGGCATGATAACTTGCAATGATTGCTGTACTTACTGGTTGTGCCACCATATAAACCTTCATCATCTTCCTATAGGAAATCTTTCAACACTTCACAGTCACCTGTTTTGTTAACTGTTGACTCAGTGGCATTCTAAAAAATTGCTTAAGTTCAGAGTTAAGTGCATTGGGTGTTTGGAATTGTGTTCTGAAGTTTTGCCCCCCTGCTTTCAGATACTTCTGTTACTTATTAGCAGGTGCAAAATCAAATGCATTTCTTATGCATTCATACACAAATTAAGATACACAGGTAGATGATGCAAATTGAACACATCTCTTAAGTTTTGTTTGAATTACTTCAAAAAATCTCAATTAAATATCTCCATTCTTTCTGTTACAGCCTGTTGTAATAGCAATTCTGTGGCAGACAGGCATAAAAAATAGTGTTATTAAAAACTTCTTGTGTTTTAACAGTTTTATCATCACTTTTGTAACTGGAACAGTGAGATATTCATAAGATGTAATGGACTTACAAATTATATGCCAAAGTTTAGACTTTAAACATGGGCCATAAAATCTGGTAGTAAACACCTGAGAACAGCGCTGGGAAGAGTTTCCTGTCCTTCTTAGAAACAGTTTACTCTCAGCGTCAGTACTACAAGTGAATTATAAAGAAAACTCATTTTCTTCCCACTGAAATCCTTGAAAACTAGACTTCAGTTCTGCCTCGTAGTTATTTTTGTGAGTATAATTGGGTATAATTTATTCTGTACTGGGTATAATTTATTCTTAACCCATAGTAAGTATGCACTAACAATTTAGTATTTTTGAATTGTTTGGAATTCCAAAGGAGTTTGTGGAAGTATTTTGTTAAATCCTTCAGGAAACAAAAATTTTGAAAAAACTTCTAAGAGTTCTCTAGGGCATTTCACAATAGCCTGCTTAGCTGTCTCTTGCAAGTGGGAGTAGGCAAAGCAGGCAAAAGAGAGCATGCTAGTTATGGTTATATCTACAAAAAGCAGTTTGAGAGACCAAGGTTTGTGCCTTAGTTCTTGAATAACTAAGGAGCTAAGCTAAATCTTAAATGTTTAAAGACTTTTCTAGTCCAAAGCAGTGATGCAGCAGACGTGGCTGTTAATGGATTGCTGTCATGTAAGCCAATAATTTAAACGTCTATTAACAATTCAATATTTTAAAATGGAAATATTTGTGTTCTTTCTTGCATCTTCTGCCAGTGTAGATAGGTATTTTATTTTAATTTACTTTCTTCAAATTATATTACTGCAATGAAAGCCCAGCTTTCCATGCTTGTTTCATACCCTGGAGAAAAGCAGATATTTGTCAAACATGGCAACTACTAAAAAGAAGTTACTGTAAACTGTAAAACCATATTGTCTTTTTGTTCCACAGATGAGGAGACACTCCTGTATTGGTTTTTTGTTGTGTGCAATATTTTTGCCCAGAATCCTTGGTTTTCCACAGACAAATACCTCAATTGATTGTGATTCTCTGTTACCAAACTATGAAGCTGAACCACAGACATCTGTACCACCATATCTTATTGCTGTATCTTTTGACAACTTTGAGCCAGGAAATGAAATTCAAGGTAAATAATCTGAATGACATAAAATCTTGATCCGTGTCTCTCAGAAATACCAATCTTCACCAAAATTCCCATTTCCCTCTCAGTCTAGTTAAATTTTTTTTTAATTTCTATCTCATTCATCTATACCTGAGATATTAATATTTTGAAATGTTTTCTATATATGTGTGTGTGTAATTGTATAACTCAAAATATATTCACTTTTTTTTCTTTTACCTAACTAATAAATATGCTTCATGCTATAATTTTTGTGACAAAATTAAAATTAAATGGAACAGCTGAGTTGGACTAATAATTAGTTGCTCTTTGTAGTTTAGTTGCTCTTACAATAATTAGTTGCTCTTTACCTTTGTATTTGAGTAACTGCTGTTGTATCAGGCTCTGCAATACAAAAGGATCCTACTCATTAAGTGCTCATATGTTGTCATCTTACAGGAAAATAAAAGTTCAGGATGCAGTATAAGACAATTCAAGAGTGAGACATTTTGAGTCATCCTTAGAGTTGCATCCCAGATTTTATCAAATTGCAGGAGGTGGAGCAATTGTGGCTTAAACAACCTTTTTATCTTCCTAATCCAAAATTGCTCTCTGGATGGAACACCTTGAAGGCCCTGTTTCTTGACACTATGATGCCATCTCATCGTGCTGTCACACTTTAAGTAGTTTGTGAATGCTTATTTTTCTAGACATTTGCTAGAAGAAACTCATGGAAGTGAGTTGTAACTGACCACATGTCCCTTGCTGTATCTCTATAGCTGCCATTCTTGGAAAAACATGTGTGAATAACTCCTTCAAACAGCCTGGGAGGGCTGATTGATTACTGAGAGCTATTTAAAACAGTATTGCCAGCAAAATCGTGGATGGATTTAAGTAGACACAGATTGTTCTGTGAAGTTATAAGGGATTTACCATGTCAAAATCATTGAATTCCAGATGCTACTAACCTTGCCTTTCTTTTTTTCCTTTTTTTCCTAAACATATTTTTCTTGCTTTAGTACAACTTTTCTGTTGATTCAAATTATAAGTATCCAGTACTTGGTCTCAGGAAGCTGCTTTAGGTTTCCCTTCCATTGCAAATATTGTAGTTAGAGCTGTGGCATGCCATGTGCCAGCACTTACAGTTGCATCTGTGATTTATTTCACATTGCAATTGCATTCAAGTGTTGCATGTCATCCCTCCTGTGAAACTTGCAAAAAGTTAGCAAAGTAGGGCTGAAAGTTGATTAAAAATTGGAAGGCTAATTATGCAGGTGTTTGGAAATACTAAGTTGTCAAGGTATGACTGGTTCTTGCATTGCTTTCTGTGTCATTTCCAGTTTAGCTTTCCTTATTTTTAATGATGATATATAACCTTGGGCATAAACCATTTATTCTGATTTTATTTACAGAAGTGCCTAATATTCCTATTATGCCTAATATAGCATTAGCAGAGCAAGTTTATAATAGATCATAACAAATTTGATTATGTCTCTTAAAATTTAATTTCAATTTGGATATACACAAAACTCTGAACTGCTCTTTTCCTTATTTTTCTGAGCTCCTTCAGTAACAGAATTTGAGTAAAATTGAGCATTTTATAATTATTAATTTTTCATATTTAATATAGAACATAAGAGCCAAACTGTCTAATTTCTGTTTTTCCACTTGTAACACATTTTAAAAAAAAACGGTTCTGTAGTTCAGCCTCAGGCAGAAGTTTGAGTTTTCTTTTAAAACACAGGTAGAAAGAAATGCAATTCTGCTTCTCCTGTAGCTATTTTGACTTCATAGGCCATTAGGCAGAAAATAAATAAATTTTGGTCAGCAGGGCCATTGGCCAATATTCTTGGGAATGTAAATGAGATTTATAAGAAAGCGTTAGTCATTTGGTAGAGAAGAATTACTTTTAAAATTGTCAGTAAATTATGTATTTCCTGTTACTTTACACAGATTTGCCTCTCCAAATTTATTCCTTTTCCTTTATTTTCATTCTTTTGATAAGTAATAAAAATGTAATAAATTCCAATATTCAAAAATCGTAAAAGGTTTTTAAGTAATTTGTCTATATGCAGTGTTGTGTTTTGGAGTGAGGGAAATTAGTTGTTAAACATTTAAGAGGTTTTACTTGTGTATGAAACTCAGATTTCTCAAAATGTCTGTTTTCACAGTGACTCTAGAAGCACTTAAAGGTGCTGGTTTCAAAGGATTTAATCTACAAGCTCGAGAAATAGAAGGAGATGTTCCTGTTGGTACTTTTAAAATTACAGATCCAAACACTAAAGGCTTGGGATGTCATAATGTGACGGTATGTGTTCAGTCTTTGGAATACTTACTTAAGCTTGGTTTCCTTTTAAATATATGGCAAAGTTATTTAATCAGTAGAGTTTAAAACTTTAGACTTTCTCGAGAAATACATGTGTCTTCTATGTGTATGTAATAGAAATCTAATGTAAAAGCTACTTGGCACTTTTTAGGAGGTCATTGGTGTGACCTCTTGTAGTAGAGACATTTCCCCTAATAATATAGGTAAAAGTCACGTTTTTCCTCTTATATAATTACATGTATTTCTTTTTAATTGCAGAATTCAGCAGTAAGTCACGCAAATTCAGATGTGAAGCAGAAAGTTACAACAACATGGGTCGCTCCACATGGTGTCAGAGATCTTCAATTTCTGTAAATAACTACTTCTTTTTCCGTGAAATTTTATTTATTTCTATGGTTTATTTTGACATGGATCTGTGTTGCTGTTTATGATGTTCTTGTCTTGACACAACTGTGGTGTTTTTTCATAGTTTGTCATAGCTTCCAACTGGGCCCATTAAATAAGATGATTTCCATTTCAGGATGTATTTATGACATGTTAAACACTGTCCTACAGTGATAATACATGTAAATAATTCCATTAAGCACAGTGTTGTTAATGGATCTTTGAGTAACCAGTGTTTACACTTTGACCTCTTTAATTACAAGAGCAACAATATGAATGTAACTAGTTCCCTGAAGAAGCAAAGTTCAGACTCTATTAAATTATATTTTTTTCATTTTGAGCAGCAAAAATTAAATCCTACATTTAATGCTACTTTTGTTGCATATATAAAGCTTGTAAAAATATCACCTGGCCTAACAAAATGCAATCTTGATGTAATTGGAAAATATCTAAGTATTTGATAACTTGATATTATTTGAAGTGTAGATTTATGATAGGGGCACCTTGACCTTCCTTCATTAAATCTTGAGGAATACAAAAAGGAGAAAAAGAACACACAGTTAAAAACACGATCACCTGTGATCAACCCATTAATGCCATGAAAATCATATCACCATCACAGATATAGATTGTTGGAGCAGGAAAGAGTTATGACAGTTTTTGTGGACATTTCAGCTGATACTCCGCACTGGAGTCAGTGCTTCTTCATATAGTGTCTATTCCTCTTCTGCTTCTTCTCAGTATCTGTTTTATTTATCTACAAAATTATGTTGGATGATAAAACAGTAACTGGAAAAGTGTTCTGAAAAGTTACGATGTTATTTTCAAACTTGTACTGTATATCCTTAAAATCCAAGTAAAGTGGATTTTCTTGGGGGAGGAAGGAGGGAGAATGAGAGTTTATTGGTATTTTATACTGAGATATTTTGATGGAAAAATAATTACTTTGTTTTCTTTCCAGTGCAACTGTTGTACAAGACCTAGAGAAATTTTGGGTTGGAATTCAAAGCAAAACTCTCACGCCTACTCATTCTGAGTCAGTTAATGGGACAGGAAAAAGTAAAAGGAGGGTATGTTTTGAGTGCATTTTCATACTAGAAATTAGTAAAGTAAATTAAAATATTTTAGACTTGATACAAGACATACATTTGGTCATGTATTTATTAACTAAGATGGCCAAAATCATTTGATGTTTTCAACACTATCCATTTAACTGCCTATCGTCTTACTAAATTAATGAAAAAATGAAATAATATAATTTCCCCCCAAAGAAATAAGGAAACTAATAATCTAGTCATGAAAACAACCCATAGCATAAAGACAAAAGAAAATTAGTCATAAGGAGGACTCTACTATGCTTCTAGTGTATTGTGCTGTACTTAACTGCTGCCCCTGTCCCTGAGAACTGTAGCTGTGTAGCATATTCTTAGAAATTAGTTTGTTTATTTTGGGGGCGAGAATTATGCTAATATAGAACATCTTAAACATAATGGCATCTAAAGTAAAAAAGTCCTGTTCAAATCTACCGTATTGGTTCTTGACTGTAGAAGCACTGATTTACATCACCTTGTGATCTAACCAAGAGTGAAGTCTTCTATCTCTTGCTTCACCAAATGTATTTCCTGTTTCTTATAAAAAGCTGCTTTTTTTTTCCCCCCACTAAGAAATTTGTAAATGTTTTCTCATTTTTTTCACAGCTTATGATAGAATTAGAATGTAGCAAGGTAAGAGCAATTTTTCTTCAATTCTTTTCTTCAATTTCTCAATTTTCAGTTATTTCAGTTTTAGAATTCCTGTCCTGCTGTTTGAATTGTTCCATAGTTGTAGCACAAAGACTATATTGTACCATTTCCTAGCTAGACCTCCTGTATATTTACAATTTTGTATGCAGTTTTGAAGGTATTTTTATTTTAAATTAGCTGATGTCAGTTCTGAGATCAGATTGTTACGAGGTGTAAGGTATTGTAAGCAATGAGACACTTAACTTCTTCACTCAGAGTGTGGATGTGAATTCAGTTGATTAACTGTTTGAAATGATTTGGTATTTATACACCCAATAAACAGTAACTGGAACCTGTACTTTCTTACAGCGTGGAGGGACTTATACACCACAAGGCCGATGCATCACGGTAAATATTGTTTCTTCAGAGACGTTGACAAACTTCTAATTGCCCAGATCTAGTCAAAAGCTGCTTCTGGTCACATCTTTATCCATCTCTTCACTCAATTGATTTTTCTTTTTGACAATTCATCTTGGTTGATTAAAACCCCAAACTTTCTAAATGGTTGACAGCCTTGTTGCTGTTTCCTCCTGCAGATTCTCTCTAGCTGATCTGGAGTAACTTTCTAATAGAGGTTTTTCTTTTTTCTGTCTTCACTTTTTAGTCATAGTGTTTGCTTGCTTTTCAAGATTGCTTATTTCAACAGCTCTGAAACATTGGCTTTTGCAAATCATGATCTAGATATAAAATTTGATGGTTTTTTCTGAAAATCACTTTCAACTCAGTGAAGAAGCCTCTTTTTCATTCTTTCCTTCCTCCCAGAAAATATGCCCTACATTTTGTAGTGTCTAGTGATTACATAGTCATGTCAGTGAAAAGTTTTCATCTACTTTTTAATGATCTTGACAGTGTAGGTCTCCTCCTCAATGATGGACATCAGGTGTATAAGGCCAGATAAAAAAAGGGTGCAAGCAGCAGAATTATGTTGATTTATACCAGCTATTCTGGTATAGGTTTGATTATTTGGCTTTAAAGATCTCTGAACTAATTTGAATAATATCAGCTGGTAGAATGAAGACACACACATTTTGTGTGTTCTTCCTTTTTCCACCAAGTAGATCTTTCTTTCCTGAAAATCTTATATATCAAAATCAATTTTCTACAAAATGCTAAATAGTGTTTTGGTTTCTTTACAGGTTGGGCCTTCTGGTTCCTCTCAGAGCAGCTATTCAGGTAGTCAGGTAAGAGTCCTAACTTCCAGTATTTGTACATTTTCCTTTAGTAACCTTGAACAACTGAAGTTCTGTAACTACAGAGTACTAAGGTGATTCAGTACTGTACTGGAATTTCATCTCTGCTGGTTGATGCAGAATGCCAGAGTTATTCCTCCAGTAAAGTATATGATCAGTACCTGGACTAGATTCAACTACCTACACTGTATTGAACGCAATAGCTTGATGTCAGGATTCTTGCCTACAAGATACGTCACCACCTCTGATTTCACACATTCAGCCTTTTTATCAAGCATTAACTTGACCCTTTTGAGGAAAAAAAGATTCCTTCCATCTTCCTAGAGGATTCATATCTGTGTGTGCACATGGGCAGCAAACACAGTCACAAACCATTTATTTTATAGCTTTAGAGACATCTGACAAAATGGAAATGAGACTTACTAAATTATTTGTGAGGCATTTTTCTTATTTCTATTTTTTTTTAATAATCAAAATAAAAGGACTAATTATACTCATGTTTCACTTTCTTCTCCAGAAAAATTTGAAAAATTTATCCAAACTTCACCAGATATGCATGCATCTATTAAACCTCCAGAATATCTGTATCAGTTTTAACAATACAGTTGAAAACTTTGGCATTTCACTGCCTAATTATCCTTTTAAATCTTCTCACTGATCACTTTCACTTCTTTAATCACAGAAAAGTATACTTGGTTCTTAGTTAATTATCTCCACTATTATAATGCACCTATTTGCACTTGAACTGTCAGATGCTTTCTGGTATGTCCCCAGTTTCTTGAACTGAGCTTCTCAAGTATATGTTTCTTCGTATTAGTTATTATATTTATTAGTGAATTATCTGGTAATATTCCATTTGTTCAATCTTCACTATTTGTAAGTGGAATTGCCATACTCTGAGAAATACCAATTATTTTGTTGTCTACACCAAATACTGATTTTCTTCATTGTATTTCTTCACTGTATAGTATACATACTCTTTTCTAGGAGTTGAGTTTTTCTTATTTTTGTATAACTACTTGAAGTTATTAATATTTTCTAAAATACAGATCACTTAGTAAAAGAATTTGTGGATTTTGAAAGGTTACATGACCAATGAAAAAATTATATGAAATCCCAATGACGATTAACATGTCACCCTAAATTAGAATTGTTACACCCACAACTGTTACACTGGTAACCCCTGTACTTGTTTATCCCATGTTTGCACATACACATTGTCAGTTGCTCAGTTTTTCATGCCATAAACAGCAGGCCCTTTTTTTTTTTCTCCCTTTTCTTTCTTTCTGCCCCTCCTCCTCTTTTTTTTTTTTTTTTACATGGAAATAGTTAACTTCTGTTTTTATTTCAGGGAGGAGGAGTAGTCTACACAATAAGCAGGAGTGGATGTGCTCCTGTAAGTGCTTTTATGTTTACTTTTTTGTCCTCAGTATATTTATAGTAACTCCTAGCCTTCAATTGCATTATTCTTATGAGTGTTGATGTTGCAAGTAGATAATAGTGATATCAATAGTGATAATAATGAAGAGAGAGCTAAAAGATTAATTTCACAATTTATTCAATGATATGAAATAGTTGGCAAAAATCTTAAAAAAGTTAAATAGAAACATAGATTATAGAACTGTGAAAAAAGGACTGGAAGGGATTATCTGTTGCACTTAGATTGCACTCATTACACGAGTTTTCTATTCTCCCCTTCTACCCAAGACATGACCAGTGCAAATTTGTCTGCACATTCTATGTTGTTCTCCCTCCCAGAAGTAATCACTCAGATATCTACAATAACTAAGGCTATTTCAGGTTTTTATTCTTTCATGCAGCAGGGATGACATTATGAATACTAGACAGGTCATTCAGAAAGACCTGAAAGATGTAAGAGTGCTGTAACGTGGTGCTGAATAGAAGCCTTTTTATCAAAATTGTGAATAATTGTATGGACTAAAATATTTTCAGATTTATGTCATGTGTAATTATTTTGGGTTTCTTTCTGCAAGAGAAGATTTTCATTTTTTTTAATGCAAAATGAAATTTTTCAAACATTTACTTAATATAAAAAACAAGAAAAAACTTGAAAGGTAGATAAAACAGTCAAGCTTACTCATTCTGTGTCAATGATAGTGGTTTTGCTTGGTTTTCATAGGGTAGCAAGTAAACAAAAATAAGCTAGTCTTGTAGTTCTCTTGCTAAGCACTATGCTCTTCAAACTAGAAAAGTAAGGATGACTCAGCACCAACAAAGACAATGTTTCCAAAAATGTAATTCATGTCATCATGTCATCCAATACAATGTGTACTGGATTTTTGCAAAAAAAGAACAAAATTACAGTTTTGGGAGAGACTATTGATTGCATTAATAATAATAAGTGAGGTTTACTTTAAAAAAGGAACTATTTATGCTGGTCCGTGATATTTTAGATTTGATTGATGGAGAATCCTAATTTTTACATGTATGGGTATGTACATATTACATACAAAATATGTTTTAATTACAAGCATTACATTAAAACTTTATAATTTATTTCTATTAAAATAATATCTTCACAGTCTCTGCTTTAAAATGTTTCCTGAGTACCACTAGATAATCACTAATATAAAACAGGCTAATGTGCCACTTACCTCCATACATGGGTGTTTACACAGTAATAGTGGAGAGTACAATACTCTCCTGTTCACCTATTCTTTACATATTCTACATATGGATCAATCAGAATCAATCAGACATTGAAGGTGTCTGAAATATGTCTTTTCTTCTTAAGCAGTTACAGAAAAGAAATAACTGGTTTCATTTTTTTCTTAGGGAGGTGCTGCTGATGCATATAGCCAACACGCCTGCAGAGATGTAAGCTGGTCATATGTATTTGCTGATTATCTACTCCCATGCTTCTTAACCAATCTCCTTGTTGTAAATTGCATTTGATTCTATTCTGCAGAGCTATATTATTCTCCCTACATATATTAAGGGGAATGGTGGGTGGTAGTCTAAGGTATTATTCTGAGATTAAAAATCAAAATTAAAAAGCATTACATTGTCACTTCCTCAAAGTGTAATCACTTATGTTATAGTGGCTACTCATTGCTTATTATAAATGCTTAATTTCTTAGCCTACTAAAATGTCAGAATTCTTACTGCATAATGCTTTTTATATGTTAGAGTAATTGTCTTTGGATATTGCATATTATATGATATTATTTGAGTTATTTTACAGTCTTTGTGCATTAAACCAATAATTCTTTAATTAGTAGAGAAAATTCTATCATCATTTATTTAATTTTTACCTGAAAACAGACTTATTTTAAAATCTAATATATTTGCCATTTTTAAAATCACAAAAGCAAGTAAAAAAATCTTATCAGAAAGACAACACATTCCCTAATGCCTTTTAGGAATTGAAAGCCAAGAAACTCATTAATCGTGTGCTTAACTTTAAATACATCATTAGTTATATTAATTCCTACATATTAAACATATTTAATCTTTGTTTAATGTGTAAGTGTAAACTGTATTTGTGATAGAGCAACATTAATCTTATGACTGTAGTAGAACGTTTGAAAATTTTTACTTAGTTACCTTTAAGTAGCTTCAGTATACTGTATTGCCATAGATTTGTATAGATGAAACCAGTTTGATTTGAAGTGTACGTTCTCTAAGGAAAAAAGTGATGACTTCTAGATATAATTATAGATTATAGATATAATTAAAATAAATACCTGATTTATGTTTTGATTTCAGAGTGCATCCTCATCTGGCAGTGGTCTTACCTATGGTCAGGTAACTGTGTACTTTCCAAGATATTTTCAGTTTCCTATGCTATTCAGAAACTAAGCAGTTATGCCCAAATTTTATGAAACAATAATAAAATTCATGGAAGGGGATAAAGGAGGACTGTCTTCAAATGTTTAAATAATAATCTTATCTGGAAATAACTTCAGCAGATGAGTTATACGTTTAGTGTATGTTGTAATATCAACTTTGTTGGAAGCCTTTTTACTTGTGTTTTGCACAGAAACTAAATCATATTAATCATATTTATTCTGTAAATGAACACCAGTAACTTTTACAAGGATTTTCCAAAATTCAGTGCTTTCTTTGATAGTTACTAAGAATTTAAAGTATTTTTTGTGGCTTTTGCCTATGCAATTGTACATATGGGTTGATGAAATTGAAAATATCACTGCACGTGATTTTATGCTTCATTTAAAACACTTCTATTCTTATGGTGCAGCCCATTTATTTGAGTTTATATTTCAATGGTAAGATTTTTCATTTTGGGGCATGGGTCCTAGAGTTTGGGTTGGTTTATTTTTTGATTAAATTAGAAGAGATTAATTATTCTTTTCTGTCAACAGATTACTTTTATTATAAAAAATATACGATTTGATGTTAGGTGAAACATTTGCAGCTTTTACACAGTGCAGTATAAAACCAAGGGTTTGTAAAGAAAAAAACAAACAAACAAATAAAAAACAGCTGACTTAATTCAGTTGTTTATTTATTGATTGCCTGTACATTAATATTTTTCTTCAGAAAGTTTGGCACTTTAGGGTAACAGTGTTAGCTATAATGATCTTGTCAAAAGTTGTGCTGTAGTTAATTTGTCATACATCTACCTAAGCAAAAAATGTATTCTGTATTCTTTATAGTCTGTCCCTTCAAGCAGTTCAGATTCCAGCAAGAAGGTAAGCACTCCTTCTCCTCTCAATTCAAAGGGAAAAAATTCTTAGAGTTGTAACTTGGCATGACTCCTTTTATTTTGGTGATATTACAGTTCCTTTTAGCAGTTAAGACTTCAAAATTTTAATCCGAATTGATTAATGGTTTGAATCAGATTATACTAACTAGATGTGCTATGGTGGCTTTTGTTGATAGCTGACTTAAATATATAAAATACATTTTCATACATGTTTATGGGGACTGGTTTTAAAAAAGTTAAGATAGTGATTGCGATGTAATTAAGACTTTTAAGGATATAGATTATTCAGATGGGGCTGGAGAATGAGGGTGACTTAAAGCAAGTTAAATCAATAGAATTCATGTTAGTGTTTAATTGGACTCATGATATTTACATATTTCTCTCAGTTCAGTCCCCAGGAAGCTCAGGGCTAATATTATCGTGTGTTCAGTAAACACACAGTGTACCTATTTATGTCCTCAGATATTTTTATTCATTTTAATTACCCATTGTTTTAAGAATTCAAAACATACTGATAGATTATTCTTTTTAATAACTTAGTCTTAAAAACTTAATGCTTCTCCTTATTCTCCTTATTTTATACTAGAATTCTTTACTTCTTACTATGATAGCACCAACTCTTTTTCCACCACTGCATAACAAAACTGTTTTCACTTTAAAAAAAAAAAGGAAAAAAGGAAAAAAAAAAGCTTTTAACAAAAGAAAATTAAAATGTAAAACAGAAGATACCACTATTTCATTTGGCTTTTTTTTTAATAAGGAACTCAATATTAAGCCTTCTTTTAGCATAATACTGAATAAAGAGAAAAGAAGTTGATTGTCCAGTTTGGGGTGGAAAGTTGAAGGTATAAAAGAATACATAGTGTATGGCACAATACATGAAATCCTGCTTCTACTTGCTGTAGAAATAGTCATTGTGTGACTGGAAGCAAGTCTTTTATCTCCTTATACTCTTATGTAAATCAAATATACATATATTAATCATTCTTTGCTTGGTAATGTACATTAAAAATTTTTATAAAGATAGTTTCCTTATAAAAGTGATCATCCATAGCATTATTATCAGACTTTGTAAATTTAGAGAATTCAGTATTCTTTAATTTCCTAACATATATTATGATTTAAATAAATTCTATGATGAGTAAATGGCTTTCCCTGATTTCTCTATAGGTAGTGGTCATTGCCAACAGCAACCCTTTTCCACCTGTGGTAAGCAGTTCTTCCCTACAACACTCAGAATTTTGACTCAAAAAGCTTTCAAATATCTACATGCTTATGAGTAAGAAATACTCCTGGTGTATGGAGGCAACACTTGGGCAGGCAGGGTTTACCATAGGTGCATAATTATCTGGAGGGAAAGCCAGTAGTAAGATGATTCTATGACTGCTGTTAGTACTTGCAGAGAGACTGGATTAGCTGCAGATTCCAGACCTCTCAATGCATATAGCCTCTGTGTCCTGAATAGTTCTGATTTTCTGTTTCTATTTCAACGTCCTTATGTAAATTCACTTCAACTTTCATTTTTAAACTATTATATTTCCACTTTGCTTGCTTGAAACTGAAAGAGTCAGACAAAAGTAAATTTATCTTTAAGGTGGTTAAAGTGAGCTTCTATGATGTAACATTTGATACATCTAGTTTTCTGATGTCTAGTTTCTAATCAAACATGCTGTTGTTCTAACCTAAATGAAGATTAAGATGTGTTTGTTCTATGCTATCTTTTTCTTGCTTTGTCATGGGATTGTATATTGCACCCAAAAGATAGGGACCTTTTTCTGCTGTAATTTTCTGTTTGTGCAAAATAATTAAAGATTGTTTTGTTTCATTTGCAGCGTCATACCTACCCACAGGTAAACATACCTTTTTCTTATGATTTCTAGAATGCTAGTATAGTTCTGACAGGATCAAACTAGTTGCCAAGGTGACTGGTAGTACCAAAGGGGAACCTGTGCTCTCCTGCTCTCCAGATAAGCTGTAATAGAAGCAAACACAAGTGTAAAAAATTACTTAGTAGGGCCAGGCTGCCTTTAAATCTTTCAGAGGTGAGGATAAACTCTTTTAGTGATAAGTGTTAAGAATTTGACACTCAGTACATTACATGTATGACGTTTCCCTTTATTCTACCAAGCAAAATAGTACAACTTGGTATTTTCTATTTAACTGCATTGCATTTATACAAGTCAAATTAAATGTTATTTGTTGTGGTTTTTTGTTTTGGTTTTTTTTTCAGAGTTTGGGAAGTTCTGCTACTAGGATCATAATACAGGTAGACATTCTTTCTCCATTGTATTTGAGTTTAATCAAAGCACTGTCTCAGTAAACTAAATAATGATTCATCTCTTTGGGAATAAATAAGTATGGATAACTTATGGTTATCTTAGACATCCACAAACAACAGTGGTGGAGTAGAACGTTTCTAGGTTAGAGAAAAGTGGATAACCTACTTGGTTGCTGATTAAAGACCAATGCAGCAGTTTCCTACAGCCATAAAATATTAAAACCTTTGCTTATTCCATAGTGCTCTCAAAATTTGCAAAATTTAACCATCTCAATCTGCTCAGGGAGGTAGATGGAATTCAAGAACTTAAGCTTGAATGTTATTTAATATTAAATCAAATATTGCATAATAAATCAATATGTAGAGTTCCATGTTCATTTAGACAGTGTTTTTTAATGGAAACAACTAGTTCAGCATTGTATTTTTTTAAACCCTGCTTAGTTAGCGCTAAGGTGAGCCTTTGTTTGCTATTGTATTAGTAACATTGCTTCTTGTTAATGAGGCACTTGGAGAGTTGATTACAATCCAAACTCATTAAGAGCATAGTTGTACTATGAATATCAGGCATATTTTTTCTGAATCCTTTGCAATTTGAACCTACCTACCACTCTTGACAGTTTAGGCTTTCCTTCCTTCACGTGTTAGTTCTTCAGACTGTTACAACAAATTCTCACTTTCATTGAAAGATCAGTAGTAGGTTACCCCAGCTGAAATTATCTTTTGAAAATCATTGCTTTCAAAAGGTATAGCATTAGATTCTTCCATAATTAGTGATGAATGTTGGCAGAGAAAGGAATAAGGTTTCCTTGTTATTTTAATTCTGAACTTAAGTGTATAATGTTTTGATTACACAGGTTAAATTATTACAATGCATATATATATATAAATCAAGCTGAAAACCATTTGATTGCTCTCATGATCCATGTACTTAATGGGAATTGAAAGATTTTCTGCAGTGATTTTTCCTGTGGTTAATTTCTAACTATGGCTTTTCCAGTTCATATTTTGACAAATACTTTGTCAAAAGTTTGTTGTGGTTATTCATGAAAAAATCAATCATAATATGAACATAAATGGCTATCAGTTTAATGGCAATTCATCTGATTCATTTGAACGGCAGAATTATTTAAATTCAGTTGAAATATGACAATATGACACTATGATGTATTATATGATGAATTTTTATTAAGAAGATGACATCAAGATGTATAAATACATATAACACATTATTTATGAAGGATCTTTATATACAGAAGTATTGAACATTGTGCCATGTAGAGATGGCATAAATAAAGGACAGGCATAAAGAACTCTTTCTGGCTTTTGAACTGTCTAGATATAAGGAGAGAATTACTTCTTGATATGTTCTAATATGTAAGCAATTCCTCTTTAAAATAAATAACCATTTTTTTTGTTCCTGAGTAGAGTGGACAAAGACAGCAAGGCAGCAGCAGTACTTATGTTCAGGTAGGTAAATTAAAAAGCACTAGAAATATTGCTGTAGACTTCACTAAAAGAGGACCAGTATAAATTGGAAATAAATTATTTCCTGCCTTTTAAAATTTATCTCACAGAGTGCAGATATTTGTATTTCTCTGATTTTTGTTCACAAAATTGTCATCTGCTACTAGTGTTCAACCAGTCACACACAGAAATACAATTATAAGCCTTCCAGACAAAAATAGTTGAAGTGAAATGACTGTATTCCACTCAATGTGCCCTCTAAAAGGTGTATAAAAGTTATGGTACTGACAGGAAGTTATTCTAGGCTAAGTATCACACCATAAATCCATACTGGGAGATTCAGACCTCATATATATTAAATCTCAAATTTCCAGAAGTTGTGAAGGGTAGTTGCTGATCCATATCAAGAACAATGGAGAACCATGATTGCAGACCTATGTGCAACATCATACAGGAGATAAAGCTACTTGTGTGAAAAACAAGTCTTTCAATTTCACAAATACTAACAAAGTATGTTGCAGAGTAAAAATAGCCACAGTATTAACTCAAGTATGAAGGTTCTTCAGATTTCCTCCACTTTGGGGGATAGTGGTGGAGCCAAATGTCTTTCAATATTCTCCACACCACTACAGGCAACCAGGAAAATGTTACACAAGGGTAGGTATGACTTCTAGAGACCAAAGCCACAGGGAGGATAATACACACCATCACAAGTACTCAACATACACATGGTTGGCAGTCTGTGTCTCATTTCAATTCATGACTTTTGCTGAGGTGAGGGCAATCTGCTGCACAGATGGCAGCTTAATGCTCTGCCTCCTTAGGCTCAGGAAGAGGCTCTTTCTTTGGGGAAAATCCTTGTGCAGCTGTATTTCCATAAACATTAAGCTCTTTAT
>BJBW01008324.1:0-25545 GCA_004320125.1 Scolopax mira
CTAACAGCAGGAGTGTCATTTAGCCATTTCCACCCTTTCACATACCAAGCTCTTCCAAAAAACCAACTCCCAACTCTATAGTGTTTTAAAGACACTCAATTTTAGGGAGAGTGCCGGCTTGCAGGAGATGCTCATGATAGCACCAGCAGCCAGCACCTTCCCAATCCCTGGGGCCAGTCCTGTCAGAGCAGTTGCTTGTCACCTTTCTGCAGAGCAAGCCCCCAACAATTAACCTCTCCAACAGCCCTCCTCACAGGCACAGGAAGATGAGGTGCCCACCAGGGATGGCTGTTGCTGCTCAGGGACAAGGAACAGCCGAGGACACCACTCCTCACAGCTATAGTAAGGGACATACCCTGAGGTCACACACAGCCCCACTCTGAATGCTTCCCCATATGGTTCTAAAATGGAGAGATGTTCTGCCTCCCCCTCCCACCCTACAACCTAGGCCATCTTTCACAGAAGGTGGATGCCCACCCCACACACCATCCACCTACAAGCCTGGCACCAGATTTCCCACTGCTTGGGGAGGCATTTAAACACAGTAAATCTCCTGCACCCCCTTACATTAAAAAAAGTTGATTTTTAAGACACCCTTCTCACCTGGTATTGCCTTTGGTCAGCTTAAGGGTGCAACTCCAAAGCTCCACAAGCCACTTCTGCCCTCCAAAACTCACAATCAAGACAAAATTCTTTAGTGCAAACACACAGCATAAACTCAGCCCCCTTCCAATCTCACCCACACCGGGTACCACTAATTTCTGGGGCTGCCCCTCATTTATACCTGCCCACCCCAAGGCCATTTGGTGGAGGGCCAAACTTTTGTAACAAGCTCATCCTCGTTATGCTCATTCTGGGCAGCTAAGGGCAAATTGGGGAAGGCCTGGGGAGGTGGGATTATTAGCCCTGGAGTGATTAATGCAGCTGAGGGCACCAGGGTTGTGGGGAGGATTTTGCATGGCTTTCCCTGGTACCTCTCAGGAAAGGTTGGTCCAGGGGAGTTGTCCCTGATTGGCAGCACCTTGCCCCATCGTTACCACCGGGTTTGGGAAAATCCAGCCTCGTATTCCTGGGGAGAATCTCAGTTAATAAACAGCTCCTTCAGCTGCTCCTCTGCGACAGCCGGTGCATCGTGGCCTGTGGGCTGGCAGGGAACTGTTTGCACTCTGAGTCATTAAATAAAGTAAAAACCTGTGCTGTCGTGTTCCTGCTGCACTGCATATCACAGGGAAAAAAAAAAAAAAAAGAAGAAGAAAAAGAAAACCCCATTAATTACTATTGATTTTAATAAATGTGCTCGTGTTATCAGATGGCAGCAGCAAATGGGCAGCACCAGGGAAGGTGCTTCTCAGGAGCTGCCTGGGAGTGGGGCTGCGCTGGAGCCACAGCAGAAACCCAGAGACAAACGGGTTTCAGTCTCAGCCCTAATGAAAACAGAGCTCGTTAACGTGATCAAAAACCTCAGTGTCTCCGACCTGTTTTCATCTTGTATGTGTGCTTTCAGCAATTGCTTTAATGTTTGGGAAAGTAAAAAATATTTTATCAAAAGTCCTCCTGGGCCAGAACACTGACCGAAGCCTCTTCACCATTTTCTGGTGCCTGGCTGGGCAATGTGGGGCTCAGGCCCCCAAGCCCTACACAGTGCACAAATCCTGCTGCACTGGGAAAGTTTCATCCATCCCCATATCCACCTTGTCCCCCAGAGCCAGGGAATAGCCAGGGACCACAAATCCAAATCCTCCATTGCCACATGTGGCCAATTTGTCTGGAGCTAATTTGGTTCCTTCCCATTTGGGGTTTGCTGTTGATGTCGTGTTTTGAAATCTTGACATGAAAGGGGGGATGAGGAAATTGGGGGGATGAGGCTCCTGGCATCCCCACAGGGGTGGTGGGTGGCACTTTGTCATCTTCTGGTCAGGACAAACCCACCACATATTCCTGCCACCAGTGAACAAATGGGCTGATCTCCACTGATGATGGAGAAGCCCAAGCTCAAGGCACTGAGAGACACTTTGCTCCACTAGTGAGCCACAGAAATTGAAGAAATTACCAGATGTGATGAACTGGGCCATGATGTCATGACCCACAAGTGCAGTCAATGCCCCAGTCTGAGGGATGTGCCACCTTCACACTGCAACCTTCAGCCAACTCAGCTGTGTTTGGGTCGGGGTGGCTACAGATTCTCAACTCCGGTGCAGGCTTGCCCAAAGATCAAAAAAAAATATGGCTATTTTGGGGAATCTCCCCAAGCAGCCATACACATCTGGGAAAATTTTACAGCTGGGATGTTTTCAGCCTAAAACTTGGCAACGATCAATGGTTTGTACACAGGAAGGCTCTTGGTGCCTCTCAAACATGGGTTCAGGCAACAACATTACAGAGAACGGACAATTAGTCACATGGACTGCAGAATTTCCTCTTTAAAAGTGAAAAGTGAGTTAGAACTATTGAAAGCACTTTTGAGAATGCTTAATTACCTGTAATTTAAACCAAAACTGAGCTGGAGTGACCAATTTGTGTAAGTAGTTTCCTCTTAAACTGTCAACGTGAAACCAGGCTTTGGCTCTGCTCTGCCTCTTCTTCTCCCCCCAGCAATAACTTGTTAGCTCGAAAATCCTGAAATGTCCACATCAGCTTTAGAAAGTACCTGTAAATACCATGGCCACAGCCAACACTTGTGTTTCCAACTTCGGGTCAGACTTTAACTTGTGGCCAACAAGTTTGATATGTGGCTGCCTTGGGTCTTTATTTCAGTGGTGTTATAGAAATATGAGCTGTGCACCTTTAAATAGCCTGATAAGAGCCTGATCCCCACACAATTTATGTTGCCCAAACACTAGAGTTCCTTCCAGATAAAGTGTGGTTTCTCCTTGGAGCACAAGCCGTGGAGCCGATCACCCACAGTACAGAGATTTACACCACTGGATTTCTCCCTAGAGCTCAGATATCAGGGTGCTGGTGGCTGCAGGAGGCACTTTGGTTGCCATCAGTCATCTGCACTATTTTATTAATCTGGAGGAGCAAAGATAGCATGGTAATTAATTCTGCAGCTTTGGTTGTGGTTTTATTTCTATTTTATTTATTAGTAATTACGGACTGAGAAAAATGAAAGATAGTGCGTGGGCTCTATCTAAATAACTCCTCTGCCCACCACTGCGCCCGTGCTATAATCTTCAGGGCTGTCTGCACTCTCAGAGTAAACTCTTTAAAGATTTAATCAAACAAATTAATCCCCTAACTCGCCTGTTCCCTTGTAGCTGTCATTCAGGAGGCAGCTTATTTCCCCATTTCTAAGAGCCCGATTTCTGCCGAGCGCAATTTTAAATGAAACGCACCTTTTTAAAAATGCCCAGATAAAAGATTTGCTCCCAAACCCCCGGTTTATATCCTGGCGTTTGCTGTATATGAAATCGAGATCCATTTAAATTCCACACCACGCCATCGAGCTCTGCTAAAGGCAGGGGCTGCTCGGAGCTATTAGAGGAAGCGACGGGATTTAGTAGGATGGGGCTTCTCCTCCCCGCCCCACCGCTGTCTGCTCTGACCTTGGCCAAGTCATTTAAACACTCTACGCTGTTTAGTCATCTGTAAAATTAGTATATTACTATTTACCTACCTCCAAGAGATATAGCCAAGGTCACCCTTTGCGAAATACTTGGGAGACCTTCGGAGGAGGGGGGGGGGAACAGACCTTATGTCACCTCCATGAGTTTCCAAACAGCACCCTGAGACCGATCCTGTGAATCCCCCATCGCTAAACAAGCCTGAAGGAAGAGGAGACCCCGCTGTTCTGGGACAAAAATGCTCCTGGACTGGGGCCAGCAGCTGAGATGGGTAATTTTCAGGTCTAGTAACAAAACTCTCTTTCTTGAAAAGTAAGCTGAATCACCTCTGCAAACAGTCCTGTGGTCTAAGACATGATTTGGCAGCCCAGAGAGCCAACTGGTCTGCATCAAGAGAAGTGTGGACAGCAGGTCTCGGGAGGTGATTCTGCCCCTCTGCTCTGCACTCTTGAGACCCCACCTGGAGCACTGTGTCCAGCTTTGGAGTCCTCAACTCAGGAAGGACATGGACCTGTTGGAACGGGTCCAGTGGAGGACCACAAAGATGATCAGAGGGATGGAGCACCTCTGCTATGAGGACAGGCTGAGAGAGCTGGCGTTGTTCAACCTGGAGAAGAGAAGGCTCTGGGGAGACCTTACAACAGCCTTTCAATATCTGAAAGGAGCTACAGGAGAGCTGGGGAGGGACTCTTTGTCAGGGAGTGCAGTGACAGGACAAGGGGCAATGGTTTTAAATTGGAAGAGGGGAGATTTAGATTAGAAACCAGAAAGAAATTCTTCACAGTGAGAGTGGTGAGGCACTGGAACAGGTTGCCCAGGGAAGTCGTGGATGCCCCATCTCTGGAGGGGTTCAAGCCAGACTGGATGGGGCTTTGAGCAACCTGGTCTGGTGGGAGGTTGGAAGTCGATGATCTTTAAGGTCCCTCCCAACTCAAATGATTCTATGATTCTACAATTCTATTTGACCTATTTTACACTTGAAATAACAATATAAACAGCCCGGTGACTGCCAAAACTCTACAATGATGTTCGTCTTTTAAACATGAATAAAACCAAAAACCTTTAATTGGTTCTGCCAGCCATTTCCCCTGGAAACACACACCATCCTACAGACTGAATGAGTTCTTGAATCACTGATGAAAATGGCCTTGAAACCTGATGTATACGATGGCTGTTGAGCCATGTCAGAGCTCTTGTATTTTACCCAGATGTCTAGCATCTTCTCTGCAAAAAGATGCTAATACCCGCCTACAGGCAGAAATGACTATAAAAAGCTTTATAGAAAAAACATAAATTTAAATTTTGGCGCTTCAGTATTTTCCAGTCATTTTGTCATAGCTGCACAAGAACTCCCAGGTCTTTTTCCTCAGAGCTGCTCTCCAGCAGGTCAGCCCCCAACCTGTCCTGGTGCTTGGGGTTATTCCTCCCCAGGTGCAGCACCCTACACTTGCCCTCTACCACTCTCACAATAAAGAGGTTCCTCCTCATGTTTAGGAGAGCTGCTGGATGGGTGCTGGGGGCATCACCAGGTCCCAACATGGGTACCCCACAGCCCCCTCTTTCCCCCAGGACCGTGCCTGGCTCTGTAGGAGCTGCTCTATTGGCGGCGCTGAGCTTCCCACAGAAATGGCTGTATCATTAACCTGAGCTTGGCTTTGAACCAGGGCTTTAAGAGTTTATACAAGTAGTAGCTAAAAGGCATTTAATAGCACACTGCGGCCAATAAGCAATGAATTATTTAGAATATTTTACTAAGAATAATTGCTGTTTTTAAAGAGATTTTTTTTTCCCCTCATCCTCCCTGGGGCCTGTAAATGATTTCACGGTAGTAATAGCAAGTAAGGAAAAAACCCCAAAATACAAAGCCACCGAATAGTGGCTGCCTGGGATCAACTAAACCATGATGCAGAGGAGAAACAGTATCTCAAATGTGGTTTCAGCGTATGTTTATTAATTAAAGTAAATACACAACCGCAGACAACAAAGCAAATGCTCTGCCAAGTGACAGGTTCACAGCTAGTCCAGGCAGGATTGTGCACACTCTCCCCACTTTTAAAATTTAATATAACTACCCCAAAATGGAAAAAAAAAAAAAAAAAAGGTGGTTTGGAGCTCTGACCATCATCCATGCCTGAGATCCACTGCCTGTTCCCTGCCATAGGGCCAAGATGGCACCTGGCACAGCTGCAACACACCCAGCTATCCCTAAAAACATTGCACTGCACTTTGCCTTCCTTATAGTATTATTTTTTTTCCAATTATTTGTCTACTTCCTTTCCCCCCGCCCTCACCCCCTGATACATAACTGATGTTTGCAGATGAGTGGGCTGGGAGCTCTGAAACTGCATTTGGGCCCAGGGCCATTTCCCAGCCCTTGGGAAAGGAGCAGCCAAAGGCCACAGCACCAACACTCCCCTTGGATGGTGCCAGGGGCTGGGGACAGAGGGATGCCATGGCTCTGGGGGTGGCTTGGGGGGCAGCAGGGTTTTTTTTTCTGGAGGTTTGATGTAATTCACTCAATTTGGATAACAGTGAAGGGTGATGCTCAACCCACTTCCCCCGACCTGGTCCTGCTGGGGCCGGTGCTGAGGCTCCCAGCAGTGTTCAGAGGATGCTCTGCCAGCAGAGAGCCCCCTCTCCTGGAAATCCGTCAGCTGCTGTTTGTGAAAGCAACAAAATATGTTCCTTCTTTATGCGGTATTTCAGGCTGTGAGCACTGCTGGGGGCGATGGGTACAACAGAGGAGGGGTCACAAATTTACTTTTTAAGAGATTTAAGAGAGGGTTCAAACACAAGCAGGGCTGCCCCTGGCTTTTCGTTACAAGTTTTGGAAATAAACCCTTACCCAAAATCCTGCGTGAGAAACTTCTCTCTTCCTCCAAAACGTAGGTGGGAAGAAGACACTTCACTCGGGTCACAGAGGAGTTCAAAAGAAAAAGGAGTCCACCTCCAAAACCAAGTCCACCTCCAAAAACTCAGTTTAAAAAAAAAAAAATTGAGGATTTTCCAGCTGCCAGTCATTTCCCCTGGATTGCAAATGTTTCCTCTAATTAATAGTACTCTGCTCCTTGAGTGCCTACTAATGATAAGCTCCGGGCAAAAGACCTGGAGCAGGGAGCTCTCTATTGATTCCTGTATTGATTTTTTATCTTTTTCCCTGTTGTTATTGTACATGCAAATGGCTGGTAATGACTCAACATTACGGCCACTCTCTTCAAGTGACATTTAGGGAAAAGTGATTTCATCAGAGGGCCTAAGATGGCTGTTTTCCCTCTCAAATGGCCCCCAAATTTAAATTGTTCCATTTGTGAGTGGGGCAACTGAAAGCCCAGCAGCGGGTACAGGCAAAAGCTAAAACATTTTCACAGGCCAGAGATTAGACAGGAGCAACTTTCAGTCATCTACCTTCAAATCAGTAAGTTGCTGGGGCTTTTTATGGCCGTAATTTTAAAGCCCCTAAAGCTATCCCTTGCTGCATGTTTAATATCCATTTTTCTATTCAGTTTGAATAAGAACACGGATTTATTCCTTCCACTGAGTTTACTGCTGTCAGCTTGCTTTGCCTGAATAAAATAACTTGTTAACTGACGTATCTCCTTTCTCCCTTCTTTCTTTAGTATCTGTGCTTGAGACTGGTGAATTTTGTGCTATATTCTCCAAAAATGATAGCAAGAAAATGTCACTTTTCCATAAGCCTCACCACGTTTTTGCTGCTTTTTCCAGATTTCAACACTCAAGCAACACAGCCACATACCAGCCCAACACAATGATGTCAACACAAACCAGAAGAAGAAAAAAACCCAGAAGCAACAAATACATTTTGTTTAAATAGGGTTAAAAAGAAACAAAATAAAGAGCCCTGTAAGAAATGACAGGTCTCGGTGCCGGGGGGAGGCAGAATGCCCATGGGTGCTGGTGCTCCTCCGTCCCAGCCAGCTCTGAACAGTTCAGCCAGAAAGTCAAAGACCACAGATTTTCTTGGGAAATTCCTGACATTTTCTCCTTCTGGATGGGCCAGAAGATATAATGAGAGCAGTCTTTCCCCTGGTGTTTTGGTATTTCTTTTCTGGGAAGCTCCTCACTGTGGGCAGGCAGAGCCAAGTCTCCCCCACGGCATCACCCAGGGCTTGGCTGGCCACCAGGGAGGGCATGAAACCCTCTCCCATCCCTGGCTTTGCACTCAAGTAATGGCACTTGCTAAATAACAAGGGATTGAGAGGGGGTTTTTTTGCCAAATTTTGTAGTGTTTTACAAACTGACTCCTGCAGCTGAGAGACAGTTTATTCTTGCCTTGAAGAGCAGCCTGGCCTGACAGGTGATGGCTACACTGGGCACAGAGAGAAATGGTCCCCAGCAGAACCAGCTGCCCGGTCTCAGGGTACCTGGTGCAGTGGCTGGTGGAGCAAGAGGGAGAGTGGCTGGGGACAATGCTGGGAGCAGGTTCAGACCTCGGTTCTGTCCCATCTCCACCATCCTGGGGAAAGGCCAGGGAAGGGGGTGGTGAAGCCATTTGACCTCCCCGTCGAGCTCATCCAAGCTCCAACAGCCTCAGCCCATCTCGCTGCCACCCTGCCAGTGGTGCCAAAATTCATTGCCAAAGTGAAGGAACCACATCCCTGGTTCCCCCTTGCAACACAAACAGCTGTGGGGGTCCCGAGCAAAGGTGCTGATGAGATTAATGTCGTTAAAAGAGGGTCATTGTCCCATGCTTTAAGTTGAAGAGGTGACCCATAACACCCAAACCTGGAGAAGAGAGGAGCAAAAAGTAAGAAATCAGACCAAAGGAGCCCTTCCAAGTTGTACCAATCCCCAGGGGAAAGTGATCCCTTTTCCCAGCTTTCTTTGAGAAACTCGGAGCTGCAAATGCCGAATGCACATCACATTAAATCTGATGACTCTCCGAGATGTCTAGACTATTGTTGGAGCTGATAGGAAGCTGGCATCATCCGAGCTCTTTGAGCCTTTCTGGCTTTTTTTTTTTTTTTTCCTAAAACTCGTAATAAGATTCTTTTGACATTATGCACTGCTGGAAAGTCCCGTTTGCATGCAGACAGCTGCTGTGTTTATAGACACCATCCAAAATGCAGCAAAACATGACAGCCTGCTTTAAGCAGAGCAGCAGGCATTTGTTAAAATGATCATTTCCAGAGGGATTGCAGGAGCTCACAACCTTTTAATTTTTTTTTAATTTTTTGTTTTGTTATTTTAAAGTCAAAGCCTTGTCCTTACGCAAAGACAGAAGTCCCATGTGGAAACACGCCTTGAGAAGATCCTGAAAGGGAAAAAAAAACCCAAACAAATCCTTAAACCAGAATGATAGCCTGAAAATCAGCAGCTCCCATTAATGTTAACTAGAAATATGAATGCTGAACTAAACAGGCTGCTCCTGTGAGGGATCGGGGCTGATTCTGAAAGCACAAGGACCCAACTTGCCTTCAGCGCTGAACAAACCAAAATCCTTCCTTGCAGATCTGCGGAGCTAAAATAAAAATGCAGTAGAGGATGGCATCAAAACTGCCTCCACTTAAAAACGCAGCCCATGAGAAAGGCAGTTTGGGAGGGCTCCTTCCGAGCAGTTTTTTTCCCTTTATAACATGACAGGAGTTATTGTACAGAAGAAGAAGGATGAGAGAGTTAAAATGGACACACCGTTTCCTCCACAGATGGAAACCCTACACTTAGAGCAAACAGGTAAACGATGTTAGAGACACAAACTACAGCTGGGGAGAGAGAAAACTGGTTTAGAATAAAGCTATTTGGATCTATTTAGCAAGGAGGCTTTTGTCGAAGAGCAATGCAGACGCTGCCCATGCCGGGGCCCCCGTTCACCCCCTCCCCACACCCGCTCTGCCTTCACCCCAGCCCCTTCCATCAACACGACCCACTTTAACCCAGCAAAACCTACAAAGCAGGTTTTCACTCAAAGCCAGCGTGGTACGGGAAGAGGAGCGGGGAGCTCTCCGGGCTCACAAGAGATCTTTCCTCGGGAGCTCTTCCCCACGCCATGGGCCCTGTCTCACACCGTGGGGGCAATGGGGTGGTCGCTCAGAGGCTGCACAGCCTCCCACCTAAACCAAACGCATCCTAAATGCAGGTTCCCTCGGGTACAGCAAAGCACAGAGTGCCCTCTCCTGCCGGCAGCCTCTATTTTTTAAATATTCCCCCTCGCCCACCTTTTTGCCCTTGTTTAAGTGCTGAAAATCAACTTATGCTTGCTTTTATAAGATGTTGGTCAAAAACTGCCAGCGAGCTTAAAAAAAATGGGATGATTTTTCCTCGGGTTCAGGCAGTGCTGGTGACAGCAGCACAAATCCAGACCCAACCGTGACATCTAGTGGGTAAGTGGCTGAATGCTCTTCTCCTGTAGAGAGAAAAGGGGAAAAAAAAAGGAAAAAAAAAAGGTCCTTTTACCCCTTCCCACCCATTCCTGCACTCTGGCAACAGCAGCCCCTCACATTTGACAGCATCTCCCATAGGGAAGGACTCCAAAGGACCCCCAGCTCCCTCCAGCCCCAGAGTTCCAGCTGGGCAGTGTCTGTTTGCAGGGACATCTCCCATCCCCGGGGAGAAGAGGGTCATCCCACAGTCACTGCAGCCCTGCCACGAGCTACAAAAATACCAACGAATGTTCCCAGCTCTGTGCTGGGGTCACAGTAAGGAGACGCCAGCTCCATTTTTCAAGCAGCTTCCAGCTGCCCGAAGGCAAGTGCCCTTGTTTTCTTCCGTGATGCTATCCAGCTGCAGAGCTGTGTATTTATGCACAACCATTAGGGGCAATATACAATATTCCTGACAAGCCCCAAAGCTGGAAAAGCTCAGGTTCTTGTGACACCAACCCGTATGTGCCTCTTCCTCCTCTAACGGGATGTGGCAACACCTTTGTATAAGAACAAGCATCATAAAAAGGGAAACAAAGGTTTAAAATGTAATTATCTTTCAAAAGCAAGTTATGAAAAGTCTGGTTTTTATTTTTTTTGTTTCTATTTCACTTCACAAAAAGATTGCAATCAAACAATACAGGACTCCTGCCAAAAGCTTAAAAGAGCTCAAGCTCCTGAAGCCGCCGAGCACCTGGAGCCAGCGTCTGTCCCAGCCAAGAACTGGTTTGTCCTGGACCTCTTCCTGCAGGTGCAGAGGGAACATTTTCTTTGTTTTCATGTATTCCTCAGACTCAGCGCAGTAAATAGCCCATTCATTATACGTGCGGGGTGTCTCAGGAGCACAGTGCTGGTATTTGAGGTGGTACCTCGTCCAGCCGCTCCGCTGTGCGCCTGGTGACGTCTCGGCTGCCGCACGCACCGCGCGGAGCTGTTTTAACACACTGAAATAGCTCAGGTTGGCAGAAGGAGATGCCCCACAAGCTGTGTGCAGATGACTCTGTTTTCTCCCTTGCTGGCAGCTGAGCTCATCTCTACCACCAGGCAGGAAGAGGAGAAAGCGCTGATGAACCCGGCTGACAAAAGCAGAGTCCAATTATCATCAGCTTTTGCGTAAAAGGAGTTAAGAGGTTTTATGGAGCCCTCCAACACGCACGTCCCCGGGCATCCTTTTTGGAACAGTCCCATCTCATCTGCCCGCAGTGCGGACCATACCCCACAAAAGGCAAAACGAGGGTGCTCTGGTCTCTCTTCCAGAGCTCATGGAGCTCTTCCAGAGGCGATGCCGGGGACCAGGCAGCTGGCTCAGGACCAGAACCGAGGGAGGCCGAATCCCACAGCTCGCCTGGAGGAACTATTTCAAGCACGTTAAATTTTAACCACACATGGCAGCATCTCTGCGCTCCAGGGACAGGTCATTGCAGAGAATCACAAGCTCCATCCCAAGTCAGTCCAAAATAAGAAACAATTTTTCAAAACATCCCAGCTCCCTGTGAGCTGAGAGTCTGGAATCGAGCTCCTCCTCTGTCTCAGGGCAAAAAAAATACACGTCTCTCTTCATCACTGACCTTTAAACTGTCAGGAAACAAATACAAGCAATCCTCCCTGAGAAGCCACGGAGAAGGTGAAAGGACAACAGGGCATATGAATAAATGTAAATCCAGAGGGGTGAGGGGGGAGGAGATCAACATGAAGTGATGCCGTGCCTGATCAAGGTGCTAATTAGGAGAGGAGGCACAGCGTAGATGAGATTCCAGCTGTCATATCCCCGTGACGATGCTCTGATGCACCCCGTGTTCCTAACCTGGAGCTCAGCAGCCACCCTAAGAAAGAGGTGACACGGGACTGTCTAAGAATCACAGGGGTGTCATTTCTGAGAAATCAGGAGTTGTCAGCACTGGCACACACTGCAGAAAGCCATCTGAGATGCACAAACCCTTCCGTACCCTGGGTCTGTCACCCAACCCCAGGACACAAAGCAGACAGTCTGAAGAAATCATTTGCTGTGGCAGGACCCTCTGCATCACTCCCTCACCTTCATCCCACCTCCATCCCTGACCTCGTGCAGCAGCCCTCAATGGAATGTTTTGTTCCATTTTCTTCCTCTTTCCCCTCTGACACCACCAGCCCACCATCAATGTCTTGTCTTGGAGGAGCTGTCAGCTTCTAACCCAAGGAATCAGGGTCGGAGATGCCACCAGTCGTGTGGGAGCAGCTGCTGGTCAGCACAGCTGCCACCTCTCCTTAGGGGTGGGGAGAAAAGAGATTCATCAACGAAACCGAATCCGATTCATCAGAAACTACAGCCATCTGTTGGATTATTAATAGACACAGAACTCATGCAAAGCAGTGGCATTAATACACCAGGAATATCTTTTTCTGGAGGAAAAGTTTAAGTTAGCAGCAACTGCAGCATCTGTGTGTGTGTGGAGGGGTGATGCTGAAATCAGTTTATTATTTTCCTTCTGCAAAAGCAAACTAGTGGTTTCTCCCCATCTTCCTCCAATTCAGCATCTTACCAGTAAATAAGGAAATAAACATTTTATTTTTTTTTTAAATATTATCCCCAGGTCTTCTTTACATTCCTAAAGCATTCACCGATCTGCCTACTTGTTCCTAAGGGCTCTTCCTACCAAAAGGAGGGCAGGTTAAAGCATTTGTCTCAATAACCTCCCAGCTCTTTGATAACAAACACACCATGGCTGTGTCAGGTGCAGAGTGAAACCTGGGGTGGTTTTCACATAGAAGATGAGCAAAACTGAGAGAAATACAGCAGCAAACACTCAGAGAAATACAGCAGCATTTAACCAGCCCATTTGCATTTCTTGTACCATGAGACTGAATGGGGCAAGGTTGGGGAAAAGAAAAAAAAAATCCAGATTGTTTTAAACCACCTCTATTATTTTTTAGATACGCATTTAAACTGCATGCTTAGTTCACTCTTCCTCTAGTAATAAACAAGTTATTTCTGTTCCGTGCTCGATTCTCTTGCGGGAACAGGCAGCTGAAATAAACACTCCCTATTTACTCACATCAAACAATTTTTCCAAGAGGATTTGAAATACAACTATATAGTGGCCTATTTTTCCTTAACCTCTGGCTTCTTGTCCTTGAAGCATCACGGCTGGAGCCAGGCAGCAACCCTTGAGGCTGGCTGCCTCAGCAGCAGACACAGGGATGCAGCAGGGATGCAGCAGGGATGCAGCAGGGATGCAGCAGGGATGGGGTGGCCCAGGAAGCCATTTGACATTCAGGCCACTTTTCTCCTGCCCGAGCAACTCAGCGTAGTGTGGCCAAAGAGACTTAACACAGCTCTTGGGGAACACCAGGAATCCGCAAAGGGGGCACCCTGCTCCCCCCACACAGTGGGGCTGGTGCTGCTGAACCCACCTCCTCACCTCAGGAGGGAAACCAGTTAAGGGTGAGCAGCTATAAAATTGGCCACCCGCAGATGTCAGTGGAACTACACGGACCGCACTGAGGGTAGGAAAGCGGGAGTAGATCCTGGAGAGGAGCATAAAGCCCCCAGGACAGTAAAGGCAGCAGCTCGAGAGCTCAACCTGCTGTGGACAAAAAGCAAAGCCAGAGCCTGAAACCAGATCCAGGCTCCAGCAAAATGGACTATTTCCAACTATTCGAAAAAGCTTCAAACAGCTGCAGGGAGGAAGAAAATTCTCACAGCTCATGACAAAGCAGAGCGAGATACAGACCCGAAAACAAGGTCTCCTCCAGAAGAGAAGCAGCATTAAGTCTTCCACAAGGGCCAGAGGGCACGCGTGGTGCTGGCTGGGTGACCCCCTCGCCCCCCTCTAAAACCATGTTGGAGGAAAATTCTCCTTCAAAACATTTGGTGAGACTCAGCCACTCCGGAAACTCCCCAGAAATTGACATTGCCACAACTCCCGTTCTGGGGGATGAGGAAAAGACAGGCCCCATCCCAGTGGACACCAGTGATAACTTTGGTTCTCACAGCAGGGGGCCAGCTCCCCCCAGCACCTCCTGGCCGAGCTGCAGCAGCTGATGTCTAGGCAGAAGGTGGAGTACGAGTCCAAAATATCAAGGTAAAGGATTTTTTTTTTTTTTTTTTTAAAAGAAACACCAAACCCACAACAAATTATTGAGGTTTCAAGGGAAGGCACCTCTTCCTATTGCGTGCAGCTGCTGCAGGGTCTCTATCTGCCAGGGGGGTCTGGGGTTCTGCTGCAGCCCACACCTCCCCATCCCACTGCCCCTGTCAGTGTCACCCCCTGTTACAGGATTAGCATCGCAATTATTCAGTGTTACTTGAATTCATTTTCACATGAGGTGCCTGAGAAACTCCAGAGCATCTATTTTTTTTATTTATTTATTTTGCACAGCTCTTGAAAAGCTTGGGGTCTGTCGTGTATTTCTTCTCTTTTGCCTTAATCCAGTATTAAGCATTTCTCTAGGGAAAAAATGTGCGGGGTTCTCGGCAGCATTAGCACTAAGTCCTTATTCTTTACAAATTGCAAGCCATGAATTTTAACAACTCAGAGGAAAGCGTTCATAAGCATTTTCCCCATTTCTAAGATTAGAAACAGAATAGAGGTTTAGCCATAGCTTGTTATCAAGGGGAAAAAAAGAAAAAAAAAAAAAAGGCAGAAACGTTTCCAGGCTCTACTTTCCAAACACTGCTGCTTTTCTATCATGTAATTAAAAGGAATGAACATTTTAAATACGATACTGTTCATTAGTTATAATTACAGGTATGTCATGCAAATGGACTCTGTGATTAAATCATAAGATACCTCAACATGCATCACTGCAACAGATGGGCAGTGGGTAATGCTGAATTACACTTTGCCTTGAACACTGTGTAAAGAAAAATAAATCCACTTAATCTTTAATTTCTTGAAGAAGTACTTTATTTCTTCTTAGTAAAGGAGCTGTTCCTAGGTTTTTGGTTTTTTTATTTAATCTTTTTGCTGTATTCTGATTATGTTTTCCCTTGCAGTTCAAGGGAACTGCAATATAAGCAGAATTCTCAGTCTTTCCTAAAATATGTTGTATTCTTATTTGCTGTAAGACTACTGTAGTATTCCATCACAAAAAAACCCAATCCCAAAACCGACTGCTTTGTCCATATGGTTATTTGTATTTGTTGTACATTAGGATAATTTTAAAAATAAAAAATATCACAGTTTTTATTTTAATATATAACACCATAAATTGGAAAAGAATTGGGGATGCCAATACTTGTATTTATAGTTACTACTCATAACTACTAAGCTACTAAAGGCTAGCTTTGAAAAAAAAAATAAAAATAAAAGCTTTACAGCTTTATTGAGAAAGGTGATGGGGGAAAAAAAACCCAACCCCAAAGCCTGTGATTTACAGTGTGTGTCTTTCCCCCAGCCTGGAGCAGGGGAACAGGGTGCTGCAGGCGGAGGCCAAGGCCAAGGCCGCAGGCTGGAGGCTGGGGCAGCAGCACAAGTGGCAGGGCCTGGTGGAGGTGAAAATGGGGAACGCAGAGAGGGCAAAGAGAGGAGAAACGAAATGCTCCAAAAAGAAATGGAAGAGTTTTTTGAAACCTTCAGGGAAACCATCATAGAATCATCTGGACCTCCAAAGGTCATCTAGTCCCACCCCCCCACAGTCACAGGGACACCCCCAACTAGACCAGGTTGCCCAGGGCCTCCTCGAGCCTCACCTTGAATGTCTCCAGGGAAGGGCACACACATCATCATCCTGCCTTATTCCTTTTTTTCAGTTGTTCTCTATTTAATTTATTAGCTCTTTCTCTGTAGCTGAAACTGCCTGAAAAATATCCTATCATCAAATACAGGGGAGCACTGAGATCTACTGGATATATCTGCTTGATCCAGATACTCTGTGGAAATAGAAATGAGAAGAGATAAAATTTCAACCTCTCCACTCAAGAAATAGCATCACTGCTGTAAAAATTAGTTCAGAGTGTCCTAGGTCAAGCTTTTCCAATGCCAGAGTCTGGCTGAGAGCCCCGGTCCTCTATCTAGAAAGGCAGCTACGTTAACCCTTCATTTCATATTAAAAAACCTTCAGGAAAAGCAATTAGATCAAAGTAGCAGTTAAGTTTCACTTCACCTCCCCTAGAGTTAGAGCAGACGGGTTTGCAAAGTGCCTGGAAACCTCATCACTGTCTTTGCAAGAACACTTACCTCTTCCTCAAAGTACAATGGAACTATTTTCTCCTGTTAGCTGTACCTCTGCCTTCTTTGGTGAGAACAACGTGAAACACGACATTGTTTGAGCACAAGGTGAAGAGAAAAACTCTTCCAAAGTCCTTTTACATATGTTACACGTACACACAGACGTATATAGGCAGCAGCTTATCTGAAAGCCTGACAATCTGGAGATTGCCATACTGCTCAAGCACACGGATGGGACCACAGATCTGTCAGAATCACGAGGAAAGCTTCTGCAATTTAAACCCCCCAAATTTCAAAATACATTTGGCAGTGAAACCAAGTGCTGTCAATGTGTCCAAATGTTCTGGTTGATCAGGAGACAGCAGCTCCAGCCAGCCTCTTAAAGCTGTTCTTCATTCAGTTTTTGCACCAATACTTACTTTTTGGTTAAACAGAAGCTAAAATAGTAACTGAAACTGTATATTTTAAGATTACTAAGAGCATCCATCATTTAGGTTACATAAAACATTCCACTTCAACACAGGAAGAATCAAGAAAAGAAAACGTTGCAACAGCAAATAAGACAGATGGCTCCAATCTTTTACATATACATATTTATTTGTAATTTTACAGTGGCTTTAGTATTGTTTTACAACAAGGTTTTTGGAGAAAAAAAAATTCAACCAAAAAGCTTCAGAACGAGGCTTTAACTAGCACAGAACTAGCACAGAACTAGTTACTGACAGTTTTCCTTATGAAATTCTAGTTTCATTGAAGAAAAATTAATCAAAAAAAAAAACCCCAATGAAGGAAGCTTGACTGCTGTTCATAAAAAAAAAACCACCCTAAAAACATTCTAGTCATCCTGAAAACAAAGTCCAGCATCAGACAAAAGAGCCACTGCATTAAAAGGAACATGTTCCTATTGCACAAGCATCGTGAATGAGATATGACAATCAAAGCCTAATTTCATAGGCAGAAGAGGCCACATGTATCTATATAATTAGACTTCAAAGCACATCTTTCTTCTGAAATTACATACCCTACTATAACTGATATTAAGGCCATAAAATCAGAACACTGTAACATGTAATAGGGCTTGATGCTACTTTTTGTGACATCTGGCGAGCAGAAGGTGGGAAAGAGGGCCAGAACAAGAGACACAAAGCATTCTGAAGGGAGTTACAACTTGAAGGCATTTCCAAAAAAATTCTCAAAGAAATAATTTTTGGAGGGGGTTTGAGTCATTAGATAAAACTGGATTTCATAACAAATCTCTCAAGGAGGCTACTATACTCTTTAAAGCATGTGTTCTGGAGTACACTATAGAATATATCCTCTGGAATTAACATATGAATTTGTACGAAAACATTTATTCCCTCTAAAATAGATGAAAATTTGTATAATCTTTATAAATTATCTTAATGACCAGGTAAGGCTTCACTGTACTGAGTTAACTGCACACAGGCATCTCTGATTCACTCTTAATGAGGCACCTTGATTACACTCAGCTGCTAAAACCATCAGGGGAACCCAACATGTCACATCATTTAAAGAAAAGAATAGTTATGTATTGCTATTTTTTTCTAATTGTGTTCATTTTATTAGTGTATAACACACCTGAAAGCAATAGCCCCAGAGAGAAGCAGTAACTACCATGGAAGTTTAAACATTTTACTTCAGGGAAATCTGGGAATCTGATGAAGCTGAAAATGCACATTAGTCATTTTATAAAGTTTGGCTTGCCAACATTTAAGAAAAATATAGGTATCAAAAACAGACAAATACACCGCTAACCATCTGTTACATTTTCTTTTAAAAAATTAGCACCAATGTAAGCATCTGAATTCATAGAAAAGCTAATGACACGCTTGGTTTTTTCTAAAAAGTTTTTCCCCATTAGAAGACAATACAACAGCAAACGCTCACGGGTATTAAATTAGCTCTGCTACCGGTAACAAATATCACTGTTTCAGGTAGTGAACATAAAATGTTATTCTTACCCGAATCCTTTCTCTCTGCTTCTGTTATCCTAAGAAAGTGTGAGTGCTGAACTACAGACCCAGCCAGGGAAACACGTGCCACGGAGGTGCTGAAGTACAGCGTGGGAAGTCACAGGGTTCCAGGCCACTATTTTTGGGCAGGGAGAGTCACAGAGCATCCTCTGCAGTGAAGTCCCAATAAGCACATGTTCTGCCCTTACCATAACACACACACAACCTCAGGATGTGCAGCCAAAAATTAATAAAAATGGTTTTGTTCAAGAAAAAGGACGCTAGTGCCCTTAGCGAGCTGATCCCGCTACAGGAACAAACGGTGGTGTATCTTTATTCTCTTTCTATTCTAGATGGCTGGGAAGTCCCGCTGCTGTTCCAAGTCAGCCTACAGGCATCTGAGTGCAAGATGTTTCTCAAATGATCTCTTACTATGTGTTAAATTTTAGCCCCACAAAAGAAAAAAAAAAAAAAGTCTAATTGAAAAAAACAAAAAATCTCTGAAAACAGGTTTATATTTAAAGCAACGTGTCGATCAAATCTATCGAATAGTAAAGATTGCAACCAAAATTTAAACACGTTCAACATTTTTTTTATGTCATTCTTTTTTACACCATATACTGGTTGTATTAAGAAGAATCCTAAAGTGCTTCAAACCCAGCAATTAATAAAGTCAATTTAGTTTGTGCAAAACTGCAAGCACCTTTTCAAAAAATAAGCAGCAGCATCAAGGATTAAAAACATAAATAGCTAGATGTATTTACTCTATTATTTTGAATTCTCGGACCAAAATAATTTGCTGTATTTTCAATAACAAATTGCAGAAGAGCACATTTTATTAGTTTAATTTTAAACTGGACTTGTTATACATATACTGTTTGAAATAGAGGACCCAGGTAGATTTATATCCACAAAGCCACACTGTGGGATTGAAATCCAATAACTAAAGTTTTAGCTACAAAAATAGTCATTTTATAGAACACAAACAGAAACAATGGTTATCTTTCCACTTTCCTCCAACACTGATATGAGAAAAGATGGATCACTTAAAACATTAGTTTAGCTCCAGACATTTTTAGCATGCAGAACGGGCAAAAAATAAAACTGATAAATTGTGTAATAAGCTTTTAGAACATCACCATCACTCATGTAAGAGACAAACTAAAATCTATGTAAAATAATGACCCAGAATACACTTCTTCTGTCATATTTCAACATGTTTTAAAAAAAAAAAAATAATCAAAGACACTCTGGAAAAGCAAAGAAATCCCTTGATTCATCTATAGGAACTCAAGTCCAAATTCTGCATCTGGGTGCAGGTGTCCCTGGAGCAAAACCCAGTTTTGAGCAGGAATCACACAAAACACATCCCAGGAAAGAATTTGGTTCCCAGTATACGTTATCACACAAAGTTTAGCATCAAGCCCTGATAGAATCCATATGCCCACACGTAGGATATACAGACAAAGGCTGTTCAGCAGTTACCCCCCACCGTGCTTCAAGCACTTCCATCTCCAGCCTGATGGTTCAAATGAACCTTCCACACCGAGCCCACGGCTGCCGGACCCGAGCCCTGCTCCGAACGGCTCCACGCTCAGCAAGGATTTGTCTGCGCTCCAAGAGCTGAACCCAGAGGGCGGCACCTTTCGGGAACCTCAGCTGCACGTTCAGTGTCTAAATCCAATGTTTTAATCAGAAAATTAGGATTTGAAGCCAAATACAATCGGATCTAAAAACCTCAGGTTTTTAGGAAAAAGGAAACTGATTTAGCACTTGAGGTCCTTCCTTTAGGAAAGGAAAAATTAAACAAAGAATCGCTTTTTTTAAAAAAAAATTAATTTTGAATAAACCTGTATGCTCTCTTAGGACTTAAAAGAGACAAAGAAAACCTCCAGAGCCCTCTGGTTCCTAACAGTTTTTGAAACTTACCAACCAACTAGTTAATTTCTAGTTATGGTCGAGTTTAATTTTTCATTATTTTGACATGGAAATGCAAACCCTTACCGGAAACATTACAAATCTTCAGAGGCTGTTTGCAAACACTAGTTTCCAGTCATTAGACTAGTTTATTTTGTATGAGCCATGCAGACAAAGCCTTTATTTTTACATTCATTTCTCCTTTTCAATAAAAAACTAGACTTGTCATATCACAGTATTTCCTCAAAGCACATGTAAAGGCTGCTTTTCCAGATCTCAAAATGCCAGGCTTTTTTTTTTTTTCTTTTTGAGGAAAAATGATATGAGCACAGATGAAATGAACTATTTAAAACATACTCCATTTCTGCAATGCCATTCAGCTACTCAGTGTTCATATATTTTAACATAATATTTCTGGTAAATAATCTGATTGATAGCCATAGAACCCTCCTTTTTTTTTTCAGGTGAGCAGTTAAGGTTACAGATTGTATCTATGCCACTTCTTTTTAGTCACATTTCATAAATTGTTTGTGTATACTGCAGTAGTGTTAACACTATACAAAGTCTCTCAAAGAAAAAGTAACATTCATGTTTACAAAATGAGCAGGTTTTTTAATATATATGTATACACATAATCACATATTCTTAATCTTTAAATACATATAAATATTTATAAATGCAAAAGTGCAAAAAAAATGGTCAATTGCATCACTTTACATACATGATTTTAGTATTAGGAATAAAAGTGATTATATTGCACACCAAACACTCTAAACTTTTAACCCCCCTGTCACGTTACATGTGCATTTTGTTTGTTTTCTCTCAGTGATGAGGTTCTCACAGCATCAACAACCATCTCACAAAGGTGGCACCAAACACAATCTGCAGCCAGGAAATACAACTCTATGTATATAATCTGCATGCAGTGTATTTATAGCCTATATGTGCACACCGAAATAGCAGGGGAACCTTAGCATGCATCTAATCTGCATGCGCTTTTCTGCATATAATCTGCATATGTGCCTTCTTGAGATCGATGTTCATTCAGGTTATGATAACAATTTGGCTTTGAATTGTACTGGAATCAAAATCCACAATATTCACAGACATTTTATGCATGCTCTGAAGGAAGCAATGTTTCTGTAAAATTTTGAAGCTTCAGTGTATGTCACAGCAAGAAGACATTAAAAAAAAATAACTATGAGACAGCTTTTCCTACAGTGAGATTTACAAATACGATCAAGTTAATCTCAAGGGTTTTTTGCTCCAAGATTACATATTCAAGCTAACAGAATGTACCCAGAGAAGGTCAGATACCAGCTCAAATCATGGAGATAATTGGGCAGCTGTGTTAAAAAAAAAAACCCAAAACATTAAAAGACAATTTGAATCACAGAATAATTTAGGTTGGAAGAGACCTGGAGGTCACCTGGTCCAACCCCTTTCTTGTTCTGAGCAGCCCAAAGTCCAATAGGAAAAATTCAACTCTGCAAAAATCCAAAACACAGGGAAAAAATAATTTGTTTTCTTGTCTTCTAATGCAGTAACTGTTAAAATGAACATAGCACAATGCAACTTCAGTTGAAAAAGATAAAAAATTGAAAAATGAAATCCAGTAGATTCCTTCCCTAGTGAATCACTAATGTCCATTTTGAATAGATGCCTTCATATTTTTAGCTTACACAAGTAACAATGATTTTTAAAAATGCAAAAGAACAGCAACCTGTACTGTTCTGCTAGGTGGTAAATAGGTGTTTTTAAATGTGTTTTTTTTCTAGTGACAAAAATGCACTAGAAATATTTCACATGTATGGTCAGTATCCAAAGATAAACTAAGGTATTCGTAGGTTTAAAACCAAACAAGAAAAAACCCAAAATCCCAATATCCTGCAATTAAATTAAATAGAATTTTAAAAATCCAAGATTCCAAATGATATTTACATCATACTAAGTACTTAATTTTATTTTTAACTTTCTGGGACAGTAAAATCTTAATATTTTTGCTATAGCAAATTCATCTATTGTAAAGGGATATCATTTCAATACAAAAGCTGTGTTTGCATAAAGAGAAATTGCTGCTTTTCAAATTGTAAGGTCAAAAACAATGGACAATTTTCTTTTACAAGAGAAACATGTCAGTAATGCAGTTGCTGGCTGGGCCAGGATATTTTACAAGTTCTATTTCTAAATTCAAGTCAAGAGTATCTGGATCAACAGCTAAATATAGTGCCTTTAACAAAGTGGTGTTTTACCTCATCTTGTATATCTCTATTACTCTTACATAGTTTAATCTCACACACACACACACACACACACACAAGATCCTTTAGCAAAATTTCACACCTGTGCACTCCAAAGTGAACATGCACAAATTCACAAGTATGTAGTATAAAGCTACGACTCTGCTGCAAACACATTTCCTAATTCAATATTTTGTGCAGTGTAACAGGCAATGTTTGTGTTATCTGATTCCAAAAACTGTACTGATAAGCCTGTATTGAAACAGCAAATAATCTAATCTTCTGATACTGTATTTAGATAATGTGCATTAAGTATGTTTTCCTCACCCAGCACACAGGCTTTCTTAATGCAGGAATAGAGCTAAATTCTGTTAACTAAATACAAGTGACTCAAAACTCCTGTATTTTTATTTCTTTAATTATTTGCCAGGTAGAACAGACCCATTAGAAAAATTGAAAATATTCATGCAGTTCTTTTTGAGGCTGCAAGTCTCTCCAATTTCCTTTTATCAGAGTTTGCAGTGAATAAAGAGCATCACAGATAATAATTTCCTTTTCTGTTTGCTATTATGAAAGGATCAATATTACAAGTTAGAAAATACAGAACAGTTTAGCACTCTCTCCTCTTCTAAACAGCTACTGCTTCACAGATAAGTCACTCATCCTTCCTTAAGATTTAATTAAGCCACTGTATCTTCCATCCACGTTTAAAAAACTGGAAAAGTTAGAGACACATACTTATAGGTGAAGTACAAAGTAATGGCTATATTCTTGAAATTTCACGTTTTTCTCTTCTACGAGAAGACAAAAATTGTTGGAAAGCAAAGTTAGAAAGGGCTCAATTAAAAAGTGCCATGTGGAAGAATAACTGCCCTTTACACATAGTACTGAGAGCGTTCAATGTGTGAGTTCACACGTACATACAACACTCCAGTCGTTAAATAAAGCAAACTGCCACAGTCACACATTAAAACAAAGTTCATAGAGACTATACATTCAAAAAACCTACTAATGAGCAATACTGTATTAAAATGTAAACATCCATTGTGTCACAGAAGCCTGCCAGTCGGAACTGAAGATCCATGAACCCACTTTAGAGGAGTTACTGGCTAAATGTCTATTATAACTGCTCACCTGAAATAGGCCGAAACAAAGAAAAGCCTATAGTAGTGTCTAAATTTTTCTGTTCTTTAGACATTGATTTGTTTTCATTCTACAACATTAAGCAGGCAATTTCATAACAACTGAGTAAAGAAAAAACAGGCATTACTTTAGCAGAACATGCAGAACATGGAGTTTTTTCTACTTGGTTCCATTAACTTACAAGCAATTCAGGCCCAATGGAAGCAAGAGTTCTTTTCCAAAGTCAAGTCTGCAATCCTGGCTGATCATCGACATCCTTCGAGGGGTCCTGTCAAAGCATCGAGGCTGCTGTCTGTATCTGAGGCCAATGTTTGCTCTGTTGACATGGATGAAATGTCATTGATAGATGATGACTGGGAAGGACTGGTGTTGCTATTCACTGCTGCATCTGTGCTAAGTAAACCAAACATAATAAAATCTGAGGCAAGACAATATTGCAGGTACAAATAACCACATTTCTAGGCTCTGAGCATGACTTTCCCCCCAGAAATCCTTAGAAAATAAAGAAATTAATCAACAGTAGAAAAACAAGCACCAAATTCCTTCAAACACAAAACCTGAGACAAGCATTAAAAGAATGAATTTTTATTTTTTTACCTCTCCAAGGAAGAACAAAAAAACCCCAACTTTTGCCTACCTGGATTATTAAACAGGATTTCCTCATTCACTAGTGCAACAGACCAGCACTATCTGTCAGAGAGCAGAACTACTGAAACAATGACTAACCTGAGGGCTGATCTTTTACCACACCATTCTTGCTCCTTTCTTCCCAATCCATTACTTCTTTGTATATTAATTCTTCAGAGAGGAGGGCAGGAGGAATGAGAGAAGAGACAAAAAAAACCATTGTATACAAATCCTGTGTGATCTTACAATTTACAAATGTACAAAGGTACAATGAAACAGTTAAGGGTCAGTCTGGAAGTACAACTATATAGGTATTTATTTTCCTTTTCTGTTTTTTAACTATTAGAGCCTTTTAATTAGACTAGTTAGGCAGCACTGCCTAATTGGAATAGTGGGTTCCAGCCAGTCACACAATCCAGTACACATGTACTGTGAGCCACACATTAACAATAAAAGTTATTACAATAATTGCCATTTGTCATGCTCACTTTTTACCTTTCCATTCTTCAATTGCATGTTCTCTTTCTTCCAATTGTGCATCATAGATTTGAGGTGGAGGCTACAAAGAAAAGAAAATTTATAGTGTATCTACTACATTAGGCTAACACAACCAATCATAACTACAAATCCTAAAATGATTTTTTTTAATATATTTTGGTCTTAGACTGCTTATATTTTAGCAGTCTATTCCCTATACCTCAAAAATACATTCATTTTACAACTCCAGAATCTGCTTTTAAGTCCTACCTCCCACTGAAAGGCTGTTTAAAGGCATCATCTAAAACTAGGCTGTATGGGGCCCCAGTGAAAGTCCCCTTTTCCAAAAGTCCCAATTACCCCACACAGACAGCTCTCTTCATACAGTAAAGGGAACTATCAACAACTACATCCAAAACTACATCAATTCCTCTCCAGAAGCTGGTCTTCAGGCAATTCTGCCCCTAATGTTGATCTGAAGGCTTTATCTGTGAACTCTTTCTTTGGCTACCAAAAGTCAAAGCTTGCTCTTGACTAAATATATTCTTTAAAATTATTAAACTGGTATAGTAAAATTTATTTTAAATCCAAACTTACGGCTTCTGCTTCAGCTGGATCATACCAGACGGTAATATAAGGATGACGTAAGGCTTCATCTACAGAAATTCTCTTGTCTGGATCTACTACAAGCATTTTTGATAATAAATCTCTAGCTTGACTGGCTAGAAAGCAAGAATGAAAAAGAACATACGCGTAAGAGAGCTGCAGAGATTAATGTCTGATACAGAAAATGAATACTGGGACCAGATGACACACAATGCGGATTTCTTAACCATCTATGTTTTTCAACAAGTTCCATTTATTGGTGACACAAGAATACTTAATTCTGTGGGGTTAGGTAAATCTCACTGTGTACCAACAACATCAACTGTGCCAGTTCCAAAGCTCCACATCTTGCCATATACACAGAAACAGCAGCATGCAGTGCAAGAGACATGAGATTTCCTACACTGTTACTTCTTTTTCTTTTTTTGTTTGAATGAAGACATAATCCTTTACTGGAAATGTTATTTTACTAC